>OX393551.1:26205751-26320751 GCA_947650365.1 Chamaelirium japonicum | reverse complement strand
GATCGAACCCTGGAGCAGGGCACGTAGGCCATGATGGAGGAGGAGATCTTGGAGAACATCGCCGGCGGTTGGGAAAGCGCAGCTCCAGTCGAAGGAGAGCCGGCCTGACCTCACCTCAACTCACCTCACCGTCGTCACCGGGGATCTATTAAACAGATTTATATGTAATGACCCTTGTGCCCCTTTTCCTTACCTGGCAATACACGCCTACCACGGTGGCTATTATAATTTTGGTGAGGGTATTTACTATTTATATTACCCCTTCTAACTACCCCTGTAGTTTTGATAAACATAGGATTTAAGTTCGTTTAGCTTTTAACACCCTCAGTCTTTTCAAATACCCATTTTACCCCTCTATTATCAACTAGGTAGTTAGATTAAAAATTCGGTTACATTTATTACAAGCTAGTCAAATTTGCTTTATGTAATGCCTCCTTCTAGTCTTGGGATATACTCTCAATACCCTCTAGAGTCAAAGAGAGTTTGTGCCAAGATGCTTCTGATTTATGACACCTGAGCTTCACGGCTCCTTTCAAAAAAAAAAAACCCCCTATACAGTGATTGCTATAGTCTACGGTGCTTTTATTGTAGCAATGATTCAATTTGGTTGCTACAGTGATATCATTGTAGCAACCGAATTGATACTCCAAAATTACTTAGCTATTACATGATTCTAGAGTATCAAATTAGGCAATAGAGTGTTAATTTAGTTGCTACAGTAATTTCATTGCAGCAACCATAGTGATTTCACTATAGCAATCGAATTGATACTTTACTAACCCGAATTGATACTCTAAAATCATTGTAGCAGATTAATGATTCTAGAGTACTATCAATTCGGGTTAGCAGAGTATCAATTCGGTTGGTACAATGAAATCATTATAGCAATTGATTGATATTTTGCTACAGTAAAAACTATAGCACTCACGGAACAAACACTATTGATTCTCTGCAGCACGAGGGGTATGGAAGGACCATTTTTGTCATTTGATAGGGGTTGAAAAGTCAACAAATGTTTAATATAAAACTATCTTTTCGAGAGGGTTTGAGCTCAAACGTACAGATTGTTGGGACTAGAGCTTAAAAGCATCTCCTAAAAGGGGATTTTCACTTAGTCCCTTTTTTTTGGAGACTTAGTGTAATTTACCCTTTTGTTGGAGGTAAAATATAATTTGTTGGGATTCTACTCTATAATGGCATGCAAACGATGACTAGCAAGATAATAACGAGGTTACAAATCTAGTTTTAAAAACAATAGAACTATGATTGAAGGGTTTTGCATGCAGAGGTTGACACAACAATCAAACAAGATTTAGGTGGGATCCTAAGGCCATCTACAAATATGGCAAAAGGGAAAGAGTGGGAAGGAGAAAATGTAGGGTTAGCAATAATCGAGGCTTGTACTAGCACAATGCCTTGATAGTTATTTCGCTACCTCGGTAAGTGCTAAAACGATCCCATGGTACAATGACTGGACTCCTCTTCAGCACTGAAGGGAACCCCTTTGGTAGTCTCAGTGTACTCCAGACAACAACTAAATCATTAATGAGAGAAAGAAATAAAGAAAGTGGAGAGAGGTCTTTGGCTTTTGGTTGTGTGTCTCTAGCTTCATTGGACTCATTATTATATAGAGGTCCTTAGCCATAATGTTCCCCCACTCACAGTCTATCACATGCAGCAATGGTTCCCGCACAGAAGATGGAGCATTCACTGCTCTGTCAGGTATAACGGTTACATACGTCCAGGCAAAGGTCCAGGTTCAAAGAACCTAACCCAATCTCGTGAAGTTTGTAACGGAAGGTATAATTCTATAAAATTTAAAAATCGATGTAAAAGAAGGCCTAAGGCCCATTTGCGTCTACATAACTCGCGAGCCGCGACCCGTCTCGGCGCGCGTGTGTGGTGGATTATAGCATGGCTCTTGAAAAACTACAAAGCCCAATGGAAGAAGTTCTATTAAATATGCATTATTAGTTTTTCTCCCAAGCAATATGGGAATAAACTCAAAACCAATTTTTCATTCTAACAAGTCAAAATCATATTTTGTTAACATAATTTACCCTTTATTAGGGTAAATTATACTTTACCCCCTAAAATTTAACCCAAAATCACTAACCCCCTTGAAGTTTTTTGTTGTTAGAAATTGGTCCCTACAGTTTGAAATGTTAGCACCATACCCCCTTTGTCAACTAATAAATTTTCTTTAAGTATTTTCAATCTTATTAAAACTGAACTAAAGGGGGGCAAAAAATAATTTATTAACTATAGGGCGGTTAAGTGATTTTGGGCTAAACTTTAGGGGGTTAAGTGATTTTCTTTGGGTATTTTCAATCTAATTAAAATTGAACTAAAGGGGGACAAAATATAATTTATTAACTATAGGGCAGTTTAGTGATTTTGGGCTAAACTTTAGGGAGGGGTAAAGTATAATTTACAAATTTTTGTTTTTTTTTGCAAATCAACCTCTACAAACTAGTCTAATTATATATCAACCCTTGATTAGCCCTTGAAAATTTTATATTTGAATATCAACCCTCCAAAACATATAAAATTGTAGATATTCACCTCTCCGGTTAATTAATGTATCAAAATGATGAATATACTTAGAATATTACTATGTTGACAGTTAGGTGTAAATGAGGAGGGCAGTCAAACCTATCGGACGAGCATGGAGGGCGCTCAGACAAGTATAAAGGACTAGATGAGCATCGAGGGGAGATCAGAGTGGAGTTAGGGTTAGGGTACTCACACTGAAACAACTGAAATTAGTTGACGCACGTGGTAAGTCACCCTTTGAGCATAAGTAAAATGGAAATTTGGAAACTCATCGTGTTTAAGTCACTTTTCTATTGACGGATGGTAATGGAGGGATAAAATATACACAACTTATATGTTTTGGAGAGTTGATATGTGAATATAAAGTTTACAATATACACAATTAGAATAGTTTATAGGAGTCAATTTGCAAAAAACCCTTTTCTTTTTTTAGGGTTATTTTGACTTTGCCCCCCAAATTTTGCCTTGAATTAGACTTTACCCCCATATTTTCGTTAATTAGACTTTACCCCCCAAAACTAACTGTTCTGTCAGCTCACCCCCCAAAACTTTATTTCTTTTCCGTCAGCTCACCCTTTCTCTTAAATGGTGAGCTGACGTAACAGTTAGTTTTGGGGGGTAAAGGTAAAGTCTAATTAATGAAAATATGCAGGGTAAAATCTAATTCAAGGCAAAATTTGGGGTAAAAAAAAAAATCCTTTTTTTTAATAAGAAACGCGCTTAAAGCACAAGGGTAATTTGGTCACGGCAGAGCCGGCCGACGTAGACTCGTCTGGGGTGGCCCGCGAGAACAGGCTATTATAGTACACCTGCTCTTGTATGTGCTATCCCATTCATGAGATCTGTGTTATGTTCTCCAACCTAACGACAGTTATGATACCTGACACCGGCAAGGTGCCAAGGTCCGAGCCAGATAAATTCGATGCAGACGTAAGGCCAAGAGGAATTAGATCCGGCTCATTAAATTCAGATCCAACCAGACCAACCAAATCACATGTAATTAAGTTCGGCTCATCATGAGTGTCCCCGCATTTTTTTTTTCTTTTTTTTTTTCTTTTTTGGCTGTGCCCAAAAAGGTCCGGGGATCGAAATGGGGTAGGCATTAGCTACTATTTATTAATTCCATAATCCCATAAAGATGACATCAATGGTCAGGATTCATTGGTCGGTACTAGGTGCAATGGATGGCTGTAGAGCTGGCAATTTCGGATCCGACACGGCAGACTTGACACGAAGTTAGTGGGTCTGGGTCAGGGCTAAACGGGTTCGGGTCGTAAACGGGTCGACACGATAGATCCGTTTAATAAACGGGTTGGGTCCGGGTTTAGGGTCTGGACACGGTAGACCTAGGAAGACCTGTTAAAATTCAACGGGTCGTGTCAGGTCGAGTCTACCCGTAATCCGATACTGTAATATGTAGTACTAGCGGGTCTATTGGGTCAGGTCGGGTCGAGTCGGACTGGGTCGGATCGGGTTAACTGAATAGACCACTGTGGTAAACGGGTCTTATCGGGTCTACCCATTTATAAACGGGTCGGGTATGGGTTTAGGATCTAGACACGATTAGTTAATCAGGTTGGGTCCGAGTCTAGGGCCAAAGACTTCCTGAAGGTAGAAAAGGAGGACGAACCAGCGGCATCAAAGCAAGTCAACGTCACTGACCTCGCTTCAACTCTAAACCACTCAAGATCGGTGGCAAGCCGAACAAAGACAAAGGAGTTGCCATACCACCTCCTCAGCCTCAACGGCCACCAAGGATGACTCTCGAGGAGCTTGAAGCTAAGGAGTATCCCTTCCCAGACTCGGAAGTTTCCTCCATGTTCGATCAGTTGATGCAAGAAAAGATGATCGAGCTTCCGCCACCAAAAAGGCCGGAACAAGCACATCGAGTCAACGATCCGCTCTTCTGCAAGTACCACCGGATGGTCAGCCATCCCATCAAGAAGTGCTTTGTCTTCAAAGATAAGATCATGGCACTCGCCAAGCAAGGAATAATCGAGATCAACTCTGGTGATGTCGTTGAGTCAAATATGATGTCAATCACCTTCAACTCCTTCCCACCAGCGCTAATTGCTCCACAATGCACTTTAGTAAGACTGCGCATCGTCTGTAAAAGATCCATGGCAAAACCAGCTCCAAGAAGACGACGACGGTTTGCTTTTGCAGTGCTCAAGGCCAAATCCTCACTGCCTTGGGGGAAACCGCCTCTCGTGCAAACGCTCCCTCTTCCAAACAAAGCTACATCCCAGTATGTGCTCAAAGCAATAGACAAGCAAAGAGACCCTGAAGTCAGCCTGCTAGGCCAGCCATCAGGTAAGTTCGACTTCTACGTCTTCTACTCCAAGCCTCCTTCGATTCCAATGAAAGAAATCAAGCCAACCGGCTGGGGATCAGAAAATGAGTCGGTAGAGCCTCCAAAAGAGCAAGTCCTTCCGATCAAAGAAAAGCCTTCGGTTACGGCACCAATTCTTCACCCTGGCGAGGAAGATCTTTTTGATAAAAACACATGGGCTATGACGCCTCGAAGGAGAAGGCCACGACAGTCAAGCTACAGGATAGCATGTCTGGCCAACCACGAGCAAGATCGGGTGACAAGAAAACTCCCCGAAAGAAAGACCTTCAAGGAAAAGAATGAAGCTTCAGAAAGAAAGACGTCCAAAGTGCCTCCAGCAAGTCTGGAAAATCATCTCCAGCAAACATACCCAGAGCTGGCGACACTCCAGGAGTTCTTTCCCAATCGCTTCCTTGAAGCTGATCAAAACTTCAAGGTTTCCTGCTCCATGATGGAAGTTCACCAAGTGCTCCAGGAAGACGATAAAGAAGGCAGCTCCAATATCGAA
This sequence comes from Chamaelirium japonicum, assembly GCA_947650365.1. NCBI lineage: Eukaryota > Viridiplantae > Streptophyta > Magnoliopsida > Liliales > Melanthiaceae > Chamaelirium > Chamaelirium japonicum. Next base: position 26,315,355 of record OX393551.1, on the reverse strand, counting down.
AGCATGGAGAGAAGCATCGCTGCTAACGACAAGTCATTCAATAAGGCCGAAGCACATCTTGCTGATGTCAAGGTCCACCAGGTCAAAGACCCCATTGCAGAAGTTCCTCCAGTAAAAGCTCCACGAGCCCAGAAAGTCAAAGCAGCTGCGAGGGACAAAACCTCTCCACTTGCAAAACCAGTGACATCCTCCGGCCAAATGGTGCACAAAGATAAAGAAGCGCCAGCATCAAAATGGAAAATTCACATCAACTTCAGATCAAGCTCAATGCCACACGTTCCGTTGCCTGCTCAAGCTGCATCAGTCCTGTGGCTCGCACCTCAATGGCTTCGCAAGCCAGGACGATCGCCTTCCACTCCAGCAGAGGAACTATCGTCACCATTCTCCGAAGCCAACTTCATCACTTTGCAAGAGATGACACTACCGTTACATGGCCTGTTGCACGTCTCAAGCTCAACTGAGTCTTTCGAGTACACCAGCTCCGAGCAACTCGCAATCAAGGTAGGAAATACTCGGGGGCAAAACTCCACCGAGTTGATGTTCAAATCCAGCCGCAACAAAGAAAGCACAGTGCATATGGGTTCACTACCCTCAGTTGCAATACCACATCGCCTGACAAAGACTCAAGTTCACCTCTCCAAAAGCAACGAACAAAGTCTTCTGAACCACCGAGACATTGGCTCCAGTCAAACTCCAGTAATCATCAAAACTCCAGTCAAGAAGATCTTCACTTCTAATTACATTGAAGCGAAGAAGGTGGGCGACAACTGCGAACCAGCGATGACTCTGCCTACCAGCAGCAAGTCCCTCAAAAGGTACTTTGTCTAGCGCAAGGTTACCCCCCTTGCCCAAAAAAAAAAAAAAAAATGAACTACGTGCGACTTGATCCCTCTCAGTAGGGTACGTAGGGAGCCTGTGAAGGTTCAATCCAAACAAAAAAAAAGCAAACCACCATTCCAAAAAAAAAAGGGCCCAGAAAAGACGCAAGTACAACTCCAGGGGTAGAGAAGCCGTCAGCTTCCGACGCGTCGCCAGCTCTGCACGCTGCTTCGCAAGGTTCACTCCGGAAGCCTTCTCGATCGCCCTACCAGCTCAACGCGTCGCCAGCTTTGCACGCTGCTTTGCAAGGAGGGATTCCAGCTTCTGAAGCGACACGAGAGTAATCTCCACCTTCTTCAGCACCCGAACCAAGTCTGCAATAGCAACGTGTGAAGCCCCTCCAGTCGACGTTTCTCTTCCTCAACCTTTGCCAATGCCAAGGAGGCGTCCTCCACTAGTGAAGCTCGTTGCAAGCAATAATCCTAGCTAACCGCCAAAAGGATGCACATATGCTCCTCAAACAAGGAGTCATCCACCGGGAAACCCACCAGCAACGCAAAGTGTCAAGACCCTCATCCTGGAAGGGTGCGAGCGTCGCCTGGATAAACTTCCAGCACAACTATCCAAAAGAAGCTTAAAAAGAAGGCTCTGCGATCTACACTTTCGTTGGCAAGCCTCTGAGTGCTGAGACAAGGTGCGATCCTGTCCTGAAGACCCAAGCACGGGAACCGCCTCCTGAACCATCACCGTGACGGCTCTCAAAGACGCCACATGAGCTGACAAAGAAGCTGCGGTCAAAACATCCGTTAGAACTGACTCCTGAATGGCAACTCCGGACTCGGTCGAACGATCTGCCGTGAAGATCCCTAATTGGTGAGAATGAGCTCGTCCAACTTTGACACACGCTTCCTGCTTTAAAGTACGGCGGTAGAAGACTCGCGCAAAAGGGGAACGAAGATGCGTACTCCCGTGGGAGACCGCATCGACGATCCATCCAGAAGTCGAAAAGCTCTCGTAACGGCAGCAGAAGACTTGCGCAAAAGGAAAACGAAGATGCGTACTCCCGTGGGAGACCGCACCGACGATCCATCCAGAAGTCGGAAAGCTCTCGTACGGTGGCAGAAGATTTGCGCAAAAGGAAAACGAAGATGCGTACTCCCGTGGGAGACTGCACCGACAATCCATTCAGAAGTCGGAAAGCTCTCGTAACGGCGGTAGAAGACTTGCGCAAAAGAGAAACGAAGATGCGTACTCCCGTGGGAGACCGCACCGACGATCCATCCAGAAGTCGGAAAGCTCTCGTACGGTGGCAGAAGACTTGCGCAAAAGGGAAACGAAGATGCGTACTCCCGTGGGAGACCGCACCGACGATCCATCTAGAAGTCGGAAAGCTCTCGTAACGGCGGCAGAAGACTTGCGCAAAAGAGAAACGAAGATGCATACTCCCGTGGGAGACCGCATCGACGATCCATCCAGAAGTCGGAAAGCTCTCGTAACAGCCGGCCCTGAAGAAGAAAAAGAGAGAAAAGCACGAGTCAAGTCCAGAAGAATCAAGTCGAGCGCACAATAACAAAAAAAAAAAAAGAAAAGAAAAAGAAAAAGAGCCCTTTTGCAAAAAGAGAAACCGAGAGGGGGCCACAGCAAAAAAAAAAAAACACCGTAACCCCCAAGGGCTGTTGGCCTCCGACCCGCGCGCACCGCCAGGCCGCGCTATCGCGCCCCGCGCCGGCCACCGTCGACGTGCCGCGCCGCTGTCGCGACCCGCAACTGACACCGCCGACGTGTCACCCCGCGCGCCACCCGAACGTGACCGAGCCGCCCCGCTGCGCCTCTTGCGCTTGCCGGGCTCGTGCCCGACCCGATCACCCGACGCCGCCGGTCGCCTCCGCGTTCGCCTCGTGCCCGGCCTGATCACTCGACACCGCCGGCTGCCTCCGCGCTCGCCTCGTGCCCGGCCCGATCGCGTAACACCGCCGGCCGCCTCCGCGCCCGAGCCACTCCGCCGCTGCCATTGCTGCCGGTTGCACCCGAGCCCGTGGCCACAGCCACTGTTGCTGCTGCTGCTGCTGTCTTCACCAAAAAAAAAAAAAAAAGAGAAGGCGAGAAGAAGAGAGAGGCCCCACGACCCGCTGCATGCGACGAGGCACGGCCCCATCGCACACAGGGGTTCGCGTCCCCCCCTCTCTGCATGTCAAACAAAAGAGAAAGAAAAAAAAAAAAAAAAAAAAAACCAAAACCGAAACAGAGAAAAGGACGGAAAAAGAGAAAGAAAAAAAAAAAAAAAGAAGAGAAGAGAAAAGACGAAACAGGAAACGGACGAAAAAAAAAAAAACGATACAGAAGGAAAGAAGGGAATCAGGGAAAGAAAGGGAGAAAGAAAAAAAAAAAAAGGAAAAGAAAAGAAAAGAAAAGAAAAGAAAGAAAGAAGAAGAAGAAGAAGAAGAAAGAAGAGAAAGGAAAAAGAGGGAGAAGGAAGATCCATCTCGCTTGTGGTACCCCATCTGCCGCAGTTCGACGATCTCCTCGTCTTCTCGAACTCTATGGGGTGATCATCTTCATCCCTCGCGTCATCGTCGGGAAGCAAGAAACCCTAGACGAAGAAACCCTAGGTAGGATTTTTCGTCTCCAAGCCGTCGGAAGCCCTCAACGATGAGGGGAAACAAAAAGAAGGGGTCCTTATAAAGACCCAAAACCCACGCAAATACGCGATCAAGGCCAAATGCTACGCGTTTTCCGCGGGCGCACTCGACCTTGAGGGGGCATTTGTGGGCACCGAAATTAGCCCACGGATTGGACCCGACCCGCATGCGAAACCTGGCCCACACACAACAGCCCGCATGCGAAACCTGGCCCACACACAACGGCCCGCATGCAAAACCCGGCCCATACACAACGGCCCGCATGCGAAACCTGGCCCACACACAACGGCCTGCATGCGAAACCCGGCCCATACACAACGGCCCACATGCGAAAACTGGCCCGCACACAACGGCCCGCATGCAAAACTCGGTCCGCACACAATGGCCCGCATGCAAGCTTGGCCCATACACAACGGCCCACCTGTGAATTCGGCCCGCACACAATGGCCCGCATGCGAAACTCGGCCCGCACACAACGGCCCGCATGCAAGCTTGGCCCATACACAACGGCCCACCTGTGAGTTCGGCCCGCACACAATAGCCCGCATGCGAACTCAATTCGCGCACCATGGCCCGACTCAAAGCAAACGGGTCCCACCGGACCCGCTACCCGAACCCAAAAGGGGGGCCCACCGCCCCCCCTCTTCTTGAAAACCGTGCCCCCTCCCCATGGGGAGGTGTGGCCGGTCATGAAAGGAAAAAAAAAGAAAAGAAAAAAAAGAAAAAGAAAAGAAAAAAAATCCTAACCGCCTCGATGCGGGGGGAGGTGGCGTGGACGTCTACACAACCGTAGATCCACGACGATCCCTCGATCCAACGGACAAGATGACGTTGTGTCGCCATCCGTTCCAAAAGTGCAAAAAACAACAACTCAATCTTCAAAGATCGAGTCACATCTAGCCCGTAACCACCCCAACTAAAAAGGAGGGGATCGAGTTTGTTTCCCCGAATAAAGGAACAATATCTTGATGGGTATGGGGGGAGATATTGGATGAAACCAAAAGATCTCAGCCATATCTCCCCCAACCGCCCTCTTTGCCTATAAATAGAAGGGGTGCGGGAAGGCGAAACGGGTCGAAAAATAGAGACGCGAAGGCTCTACAAAGAAAGAGCCTCGCTCTCGAAGACCGAAGGCTTCACGAGGCACGACAAGCACGTCCTACGGGAATCCTTGGCCCTTCAAGTCCTCATCAACGTGAAGACCTTGCACTCAAAGGTCAAAACTTCGACTCCTCGCACGAAGAAGAAAGCTTGGAGAAGAAGACCCAGAGTCGTCGACACCCCGACTGCTCCAACGATCTTCATCAGCTCTGAAGACGCCATAAGCAAAGGCCGGAGAAGAAGATCGAAGCCGACAACACACGTCGTCTTTAGCAAAGGCATCGACTCCTTGCACGAAGAAGAAAGCTGGGAGAAGAAGGCATGAAGCCGGTGCTACCCCTGCCGTCTTCGTCAACAAAAGCCGATGCTACAACCGTCGTGCGGAGATCGGTGCTACCCTTGCCGTCTTCATCAACAAAAGCCGACGCTACAACCATCGCATAGAGATCGGTGCTACACCCGCCATCTCCAAAAGAAGCCTTCAACTCCAATCAAGCCAAACACGCCCGGAGAAGAAGCCGACGTCACAATCGTCGCCAGGTCCGAAAGCCGAAGACGAAAGGGCTCTGCAAGAGAAGCTCCAACGCTTGAAGACCGAAGGCTTCACGAGGCACGGCAAGCACGTCCTACGGGAATCCTTGGCCCCTCAAGTCCTCATCAACGTGAAGACCTTGCACTCAAAGATCAAAGCTTCAACTCCTCGCACGAAGAAGAAAGCTTGGAGAAGAAGACCCGGAGTCGTCGTCATCCCGACTTCTCCAACGATCTTCATCAACTCCGAAGAAGCCATAAGCAAAGGCCGGAGAAGAAGATCGAAGCCGACAACACCCGTCGTCTTCAACAAAGGCGTCGACTCCTCGCACGAAGAAGAAAGCTTGGAGAAGAAGGCCTGAAGCCGATGCTACCCCTGCCGTCTTCGTCAACAAAAGCCGACGCTACAACCGTCGTGCGGAGATCGGTGCTACCCCCGCCGTCTTCACCAACAAAGCAGACGTTACAACCGTCGTGCGAAGATTGGTGCTACCCCCGTCGTCTTCATCAACAAAAGCCGACGCTACAACCGTCGCACAAAGATCGGTGCTACCCCTGCCGTCTTCATCAACAAAAGCCGATGCTACAACCGTCGCACGGAGATCGGTGCTACCTCTACCGTCTTCATCAACAAAAGCCAACGCTACAACCGTCGCACGGAGATCGGTGCTACCCCTGCCGTCTTCATCAACAAAAGCCGACGCTACAACCGTCGCACGGAGATCGGTGCTACCCCTGCCGTCTTCATCAACAAAAGCCGACGCTACAACCGTCGCACGAAGATCGGTGCTACCCCCGCCTAAAAGCCAAGCTGACGCCACAATCGTCGAGGAAGCCGGAAGAATAAAGAAGTCTTGAAGAAGTAGCCATCGCCGTTCGAGAAGAAGATCGAGTCAAAAGCTAAAGCCAAAGCCAACGCAAGAAGCCAAAGCAGACGCACCGGTAAAGCCCGCGCCAAAGCAACGCAAGTGCCAAAGCCAAGCAACTACGCCGGTCACGAGCAAAGCACCGCACGTTCTAGCCGATACGACGCGAAGTCCGGAAGAACTAAAGCATCGCAAGTCTTTACCTGTCTACGTTCAAGCGCAAGCGCCAAAGCAAAGCAAAAGCCAGAGCCACGCCAAAGCAACGCCAAAGCCAAAAGCCAAAGCCAAAGCCGACGCCAAAAGCACGATCGACGCCGCGAACCGACGATCAAGGACGCCGAGGTCTAGCAGGGATCGAGGAAGACACGAAGACCGAGGAACGAAGCCCAAAACCTCCCTAGCCGAGAAAGCGCGAAGCACGGACGGGGCAAAAGCAACGGCGGAAACTCCTTAGCCTCTCAAGAAACCCTCACCCTGTAAAGACCTCTGTCCTGGGCAACCCCTTCAGAGCTCTCGCACGAATACCACGTGGAGACGCGGATCAAAGGGACCCTCCAGAGGATCTCTCCCACAATCTCCTGATCAACACTCGCCGCACCCGGACTCGCCATCCCCGAGCCACCCGGGTCCCGGCCACTCTGTAATCTCGTGTGATTCGCAATAAAGACGACCCGTATCTTTTTCCGCGCACACAGATCCCAAACGCGGCCCTGGCACAAATTAAAATTTCGGAGATCTGTCCCAAAACCTTTTTATGTAGCGCAAGCCCAAACCCGAACCAAATTAAGCCTGGATTTCTAGCATGGCTATGCCTAAATCTTTTTTTTTTTCCTTCTCTTGATCACACGACAAAAGGAAAAAATAGCATTGATTATGGTAGATTCTAAAACGATAATGTGGACTAGTACTCCTAAAGTCTACGACATTGATATTTGTAAGTAGATGCATGCAAAAATGTGTATGTATTGTATATAAAAAAGTTTAGGGTTTGGGTAGGGTTAGCAGTTGCCCATACCGAGCCCATAATATAGTCAGAAATGAATGCTCGACCAGCCCGGCCCAAAGCCTAAGTAAATTCCACCCAAACTAGGCCCAAATCAAGCCCGGGCCCATTTACAACCTTACGCACGAACAATATCATAGCCGTCCGATAGCAGGCTTAAGATTCCAAAGAAAATCATGACTCCACCCCTTTGTTAATGGGGGGGTATCTAATGTTCTGAAGGCCTATTTGGATTTGATTATGCACCGAACAGAGAATCTGGAAGCTACTCTCATGCGCTTCTTATGGAATCAAATTTTCCCATATGAAACTGTTTTTAGATTATGCTTGAATCAGCTTCTGGCACTGCATCCAGGGCTGGCAATTTCGGACCCGACACGATCCGACACGAAGTTAGCGGGTCTCGGTAAGGGCTAAACGGGTTCGGGTTGTAAACGGGTTGACACGATAGACCCGTTTAATAAATGGGTCGGGTCCGGGTTTAGGGTCTGGACACAGTAGACCCGGGAAGACCCGTTTAAAATTCACCGGGTCATGTCGGGTCGGGTCTACCCGCAATCCAATACTATAATATATTGTATCAACGGGTCTATCGGGTAATGTCGGGTTGAATCGAATCGGGTTGGATCGGTCAACTGAATAAACCCGTGTGGTAAACGAGTCTACCCGTTTATAAACGGATCGGGTACGGGTTTAGAATCTAGACACGATTAGCTAAACGGGTCGGGTCCGGGTCTAGGGGTTTTGGACACGACCTGAAACTAGACACGACACGAACCCGACCCGATCCATTGCCACCCCTAACTGCATCAAGTTTTTACAGGATGTGAGTTCTGTAGAATCAAACATCAGAACTTGCGGGTTGAAACTCAATTCCATATGAATTAGCCAAACGCCGCCTTAAAACCCAAGTTCTCCAAAATCCCCAATTTCTAATTTCAGCAAGGGAGATGAACTCTCCCAGAACCCCAACCCCCAACTGATTGTCGTTGGATTTGAGATCCAACGATTGAGAAAATAGCAGAAAACTATACTTGACCCGTGTCCTAGGCCAGGCGCTAGGGCTGGCAAGGCAGACCCGACATGAAGTTAGCGGGTCTAGATCAGGGCTAAACAGGTTCAAATGGGTCGACACGATAGATCCGTTTAATAAACGGGTTGGGTCCGGGTCTGGACACGATAGACTAGGGAAGATCCATTTAAAATTCAACGGGCCGTGTCGGGTCGGGTCTACCCATAATCCGATTCTATAATATGTAGTACCAGCGGGTCTATCTGGTCAGGTCAGCTCGAGTCGGACTGGGTCGAATCGGATCAACTGAATAGACCCGTGTGGTAAACGGGTCTAACGTGTCGTATCGGGTCTATCCGTTTATAAACAGGTCGGGTAAGGGTTTAGGATATAGACACGATTAGTTAAACGGGTCGGGTCTGGGTCTAGGGGTTTCGAACCAGTGTTTTGAAAACCGGACCGGACCGGGCGGTTCAACCGGTTTGGACCGGAACCGGAACATGCTTTGGTTCGGTCTTTGAATAAACCGGTTTGTATGTTAACCCAGGTATCAAACCTTCCCATTGAAGAATTTAGTAGATATCTATATAAAAAAACATATTTTCATACGGTTCAAACGGTTGAACCACCGGTTTGAACCGATTTGGATCGAACCGGATGCCTTTTCGGTTCGCCTTCCGGTCCGGTTTTGAAAACACTGTTTCGAACACGATCACCCGACCCGTTGCTACCCCTACCAGACGCTGTCCAAATAGCTGTTGGAAAGACTTGTCCAAGACTTTTGAACCGTTGTTCGGACAATGTGATCGGAACAACTCGTCGAACTCCATGCAATAAACTCAGCTAACTGATCCAAACAAAGGTGCACCATTCAATCCCGACCTTATCCGTCCTTATCATTAAATACCATCTGTTTTAAGGACCTACCACACATTTGTCCAAAAAAATAGAAAAATTTGGGAAATTTTATTCATACCCCAAAAATCTGTAATTAGCCCCCGTATCCCTAGCGTTTCTCAATAACTTACTCAACAATCCTTTAATACCAACGATGCCCTTTTTTTTTACCCCAAACCCCAAAGCCCTGCTCAGCGTCTTTTGTACCCCCAAACCAACCCAATGTTCGTTTAAACTTAGCCCAAGCCCAACCCGTCGGGTTGGCCGGGTTGTGCGGGGTGGGTTCGGGTTAAGCAGCCCAAAGTCAGGTTGGGTTCGGGTTGGCCCGCCCAAGTTGCAGCTAGGGGTGGCAATGAGTCGTGTCGTGTCCAAAACCCTTAGACCTGGACCCAACCCGTTTAACTAATCGTGTCTAGATCCTAAGCCCAAACCCGACTCGCTAATAAATAGGTAGACACGATAAGACACGGTAAGACCCGTTTACCACCCGGATATATTCAGTTGACCCGATCCGACCCAATCCGACTTGACCCGACCTGACCCAAAAGACCCACTGGTATTATATATTATAGTATTGGATTGCTGGTAGACCCGACCCGACCCGACACGACCCGTTGAATACTAAATGGGTCTTCTCGGGTCTACCGTGTCCAGACCCTAAACCCAGACCCGACCCGTTTATTAAACGGGTCTATCATGTCGACCCGTTTACGACCCGAACCCGTTTAGCCTTGTCCCAGACCCGCTAATTTCGTGTTGGGTCATGTCGGGTCGAGGAGAAATAATTCGGGTTGGGCTCGGATTAGCCCGCCCAAATTCGGGTTGGGTTCGGGTTGGACTCGGGTTGGGTTCAGGTTGGCCCGCCCAAGTTCCAGCTCTACTTGTGTCTTCAAGTATCAGCCAACTGCATGGGATTTATTTAAGAGTGGGGTGTATTCAAGAGTGCATATAATTGGGGTATATATAAGGGGGTATGTGTTTGATTGGGGTATAATCAAGTTGGGGCGGGCCATTTAACTGGGGTGTATTGAAGGTGGGGTGTAAGGGGGAAGGGTATTTTTGGGATAGGAATGGGGTATAAAAAAAAAATGGGGTGTGTTCAAGTTTGTTGGAAATGGGAGCTAATTACATATTTTTGGGGTACGAATAAAAGTTATCGTTTCTCAATAACTTACTCAAAAACCCTTTAATACCAACAATGCCCTTTTCTTTTGTACCCCAAACCCCAAAGCCCTAACTCAATGTGTTTTGTACCCCCAACTCAACCCAAGGTCTCTTTGAACTTCCTTAGCCTAAACCCAGCCAGTCAGGTTGGCGGTTGATCGGGTTGTGCAAGATGGGTTGACCGGCTTCAATATGGTAGAGGAGAAATATTGGGTTAAGTTCGGGTTGGACTAGGGCTAGCAATTTCGGACCCGACAGGGCAGACCCGACACGACCCGACACAAAGTTAGCAGGTCTGGGTGGGTTCGGGTCGTAAATGGGTCGACACGATAGAATCGTTTAATAAACGGGTCAGGTCCGGGTTTAGGGTCTGGACACGGTAAACCCGGGAAGACCTGTTTAGTATTCAACGGGTCGGGTCGGGTCTACCCGCAATCTGATACTATAATATATAATATCAGCGGGTCTTTCGGGTCGAGTCGGATTGGGTCAACTGAATAGACCCGGGTGGTAACCGGGTCTTAACGGGTCTACCTGTTTATTAGCGGGTCAGGTACGGGTTTAGGATCTAGACATGATTAGTTAAACGGGTCGGGTCCGGGTCTAGGGGTTTTGGACATGACACGAAACTAGACACGACACGAACCCGACACGACCCGACCCATTGCCACCCCTAGGTTGGACTCGGGTTGGGTTCGGGTTCAAGTTGGCCTGCCCTTATGCCTTCAAGTACCAGCCAACTGCATGGGGTTTATTTAAGAGTGGTGTGTATTCAAGAGTGCATATAATTGGGGTATATTTAAGGGGGTATGTGTTCGATTGGGGTATAATCAAGTTGGAGCGGGCTATTTAACTGGGGTGTATTGAAGGTGGGGTGTAAGGGGGAAAGGTATTTTTGGGATAGGAATGGGGTATGAAAAAAAAATGGGGTGTGCTCAAGTTTGTTGGAAATGGGGGTTAAGTACAGATTTTTAGGTTATGAATAAAATTTCCCAAAATTTTATTCATATCCGAAAAATCGGTAATTAGCCCCCATCTCCCTATCGTTTCTCAATAACTTACTCAACAACCCTTTAATACCAACAATGCCCTTTTCTTTTGTACCTCAAACCTCAAAGCCTTAACTCAGCGTCTTTTGTACCCCCAACCCTACCCAAGGTTTGTTTGAACTTCCTTAGCCCAAGCCCAACCCGTTGGGTTGTGCGGGGTGGGTTCGGGTTAACCCGCCCAAATTCGGATTGGGCTCGGGTTGGCCCGCCCAAGTTGCAGCCCTACCTGTGCCTTCAAGTACCAGCCAACCACATGGGACTTATTTAAGAGTGGGGTGTATTCAAGAGTGCATATAATTGGAGTATATTTAAGGGGTATGTGTTTGATTGGGGTATAATCAAGTTAGGGCGGGCCATTTAACTGGGGTGTATTGATGTGGGGTGTAAGGTGGAAGGGTATTTTTGGGACAGAAATGGGGTATGAAAAAAAAAATGGGGTGTGCTCAAGTTTGTTGGAAATGGGGGCTCATTACAGGTTTATGGGGTATGAATAAAATTTCCCAAAAAATAAAGGAAATTTTATATATACCCAAAAAAAAATTAATTAACCCCCATTTCCAACAAACTTGATCGGTACACACCATTTTTTTATTTATCACACCCCATTCCTGTCCCAAAAATATCCTTTCCCTTACACCCCACCTTCAATACACCCAAGTTAAATGGCATGCCCCACCTTGATTATAGCCCAATAAAACACCAACCCCATCAAATATACCCCAATTATATGCCCTCTTCAACACACCCCACTCTTAAATACACCCCATGCGGTTGGTTGGTACATGAGCACAGATAGGACCACTGAGATCTCTTTTTGCTTTCATTTGCCCCTACCCTCAGCACAGCCTTACTGGCTTCCAAGAACCTTGTCACCACGTCCTTAGCGTACCAGTTTGCTCGACCCACATCCATGTGCTTGCCAATGTCCAGATAGGTGTTGAGGACATGGTCGTTGTTGATCTACGATACGAGCTGGATCATCTCATGAGAGCAACATCTTCCTGAGCCGGACAGCCTCAGAGTTACCAAGGTTTAGGGTTTATCCCATGATTGTAGATCTTAGGTTTTAGGGTTAGGTTTAGGATTTCTAGGTCTAGGGTTCGGATTTAGGGCTCGGTTTACTTTTCGGAAGAAGTGGCATGAAATAAAAATTTGAAGTGTTGCGAGGGATAGTATCGACCACAGGGTTGACTATCCTTTAGGATAAACCGATCTCTTGTCAGGGACAGGGACGGGTTCACGAAGTCCCCCCTAAAACTATACAAATACAGACATTTAAAGCATTCTTATGAACATAGATTATGAGAAAACACAAACACAAACCACAGGCCAACTCCTCGGCCGAATAGTAGGCTATTTTGGTACAGCAAGGATGGAAGGCAAATATATAGGTGATCTCCATTACAACTCTCATATCACAAAGGTAATCAAAGTTTTTCCATGAACAACGAAGTTGGTTGCCAGATTGAATGAGACTTCAAAGATGACGCAAAAAGATTCGAGCTCAGGCTTGTGTGAGATTCACATAGGCAGTGTATATGTCGACGATGAAGCAAAACCACCGCATGTTTCTTTCTTCGAAGACGAGAACCACATGCTTACCTCTAAACCTAATGGAAAGGAGACAATAGTAATAGATATTTAGTGCCTTTTATAGTAGTTGGAATGAACCCTGTGGCTCCAAATGCCACCAAGTCTACCTTCAGGGACATCGGACATGATTTCGATCTCTGGTTATGTCACAATTATATACCAAGGACGATGAAGCAAAAGTTTTCCGTATAGCGATGACGAAAAGAAATTCTTCGGAAAAAAGAGTGGACTCCAACCGTATATATATAGTTCACACAATATGTGCTTCATTGAATCTTGATAACCTACAGATTCTTGATGGCCTTCTAAAACTCTTTGCAACGCACAGTGACACCTGAAATCAGTTGGATCAGAATAAGATAGCATCATTCGAAAATATAGGGTTTAGAATTTAGATCAGATGCACAGAGATTCTTAGACTAACTATTAACTCAGTATCAGCAACATTTGGTTATAGAATCTTGACATACAAAATGCACAGGATAAAACGCTGTATACAAAAATAACCGTGAAATTCTTTTTCTTTTCTTTTCTTTTAGATAGTAGTAGCGGCTACTAAGGTTTTAAATGTCGATTTCCATACCGGCTTTGGTTAGTCAAAAAAAAGAAAATTTATCGGATTTCTGTTTTATGACGGTGGAAATTTTGTATTTTTTAAAAGAAAGATTTCGGTGAAAATTCATCAGATTTGGGTTAAATTTTGATTGATTCCAAATCAAATGTCGGTAACATGTTGTATGTTATGAAAACAATCGGAATTGAGAGAAAATGTAATTTTACTGATAATTTTTTACTAAATTATTTTTTTTAAAAAAATTCAGTGGAATTGCACGGAAAAAAATATAGAATGTAGGATTTCAGTCAAATGTCGATCATTTTGGCCAACATTTCGTTATGTCGGAAAGAAATTTGGTACTATTAAAAATTCGGCCAATTTCTATGTCGGACCCTTATAAAAAAAACATATTAGGTGATTTCGTAGGAAATTTGTTGACATTAGATTCCATGGTTGTTACATTTCTAAGAAAAATTTTATATACAACACAATACATGGTAATTTCCTAAAGTGCAATCCCCATAATAAAGCATTACATAGATATCCAAACTCCCATTCATTCATCTCAGACTAGATTTCTTTCCGATTATGATACCTATATGACATGAAAATAAAGAAACATAAAATCTTTTATCTTAATCTCCACAATTTTACCGATCAAGAATGATAGAGAATCTTGCATCTTAATTAAGCCAATTTTAGGCAGAAGAGAGAGAGAGAGAGAGAGAGAGAGAGAGAGAGAGAGAGAGAGGCGGTCGGAATGGGAGAAGCTGGTCGGGGTGAGAGGATGTGGTCGGAATGAGAAAAGTTGGAGTCGGGGTGAGAGGATGCGGTTGGAATTGAAGAAGCTGGTAAGGGTTAGAGGAAGTTGGTCTTAATTTGTTAACCGGGTCTTAATCTCCTTCGTTCCCAGTCGAAGAATGATGCAAAAGGCTGAAGTTGGGTTTTGATTTCATCATCTTCCTACTGCAGTGCATCCCACCACTCTCTGCTGCACTTGATCGCCTTCAGGGTGGACGCATTGTGGATGCCAAAAAGATGCTTCTGAAGGACGGTCTGCAAGGATGCCACTATGTAGCACTTGCATATCTCATCAGCATCTAGCCAGTCTTTTCATTCCTTCAACTGGGCCTCAGTTGCACTTGGTCCCGGCATGGCCGGTTGAGGGGTACATAGGGCAATTGTGTGTTTGCCAACCCTTAGGACGAACATCAAGTTACGCTTCCAGTCCTCGTAGTTTGGTCCCGTAAGTTTGTTATCATTAAGTATAGAGGCAAGGGGGTCGAGCTTGGTCATGATTTCTGTAAACAATGGTTCAAAGCAAAATTAGGGTTTACTACAATTTATTTCATGGAATTTAGAAATAGATAAATTTACTCCAGCCGCTATGTCTTCACTACATCAAGTGGGGACATCCAGGACTCTAAATTCCCTGGGCTCGAGCACTGAGACTATCGACCTTGAATTAGAGACAGCATTTCGGTGAGAGCATGCAACCGCTTCTGCCAACGGGGTTTTACGACCCAGTCTTCATCAGAATTACCCATGGTAAACTGAAAGACCTCCCAGTCTCCTTTTGGCCAGTTTTATGTGACCAGCGTGAACAGCAACAGCGGCTTCACATAAGCTTTCGGATGCTTCCCACAAATCTAGGTGGTGTCGGTAGGGGGTTCATAGGATCCCGCGGTGTAGCAAAAAACCGTCACCCACTACCATCGGCATCCTCCATGTCCCGAAGGAAACCACTAGGCGAACCAGCATGGAAGGAAACACAGCTCTCACCCGGTAGGAATATCGAACTGCGTACCTCCCACCCAGACCCTTAGCCGGTTGATTGTGGAGGCCAGGGGATCCCCTTTGGAGGGAACCTCTTACACATCCCTTCTTTATGAGGTTTTATGGATGTCTAGCATGGCTATGCCTATTATTTTTTTTTCCTTCTATTGACCACACGACAAAAGGAAAAAATAGCATTGATTATGGTAGATTCTAAAAGGATAATGTGAACTAATACTCCTAAAGTCTACGACATTGATATTTGTAAGTAGATGTATGCAAAAATGTGTATGTATTGTATATAAAAAAATAAGAATAAAATAATTTAGGCTTTGGATCGGGTTAGCAGTTGCCCATACCGAGCCCATAATATAGTCAGAAATTAATGCTAGACCAGCCCGGCCCAAAGACTAAGTAAGGTCCGCCCAAACTAGGCCTAAATCAAGCCCGGGCCCATTTACAACCTTACGCACGAACAATATCACAGTCGTCCGATGGCAGGTTTAAGATTCCAAAGAAAATCATGACTCCGCCCCTTTGTTAATGGGGGGTATCTAATGTTCTTAAGGCCTATTTGGATTTGATTATGCACCGAACAAAGAATCTGGAAGCTACTCTCATGCGCTTATGATGGAATCAAATTTTCACATATGAAACTGTTTTTAGATTATGCTTGAATCAGCTTCTGGCACTGCATCCAGGGCTGGCAATTTCGGACCCGACACGATCCGACACGAAGTTAGCGGGTCTGGGTAAGGGCTAAACGGGTTCGGGTTGTAAACAGGTTGACATGATAGACTCATTTAATAAACGGGTCGGGTCCGGGTTTAGGGTCTGGGCACAATAGACCTGGGAAGACCCGTTTAAAATTCATCGGGTCGTGTCAGGTCGGGTCTACCCGCAATCCGATACTATAATATATTGTATCAGCGGATAATATATTGTATCAGCGGGTCTATCGGGTAATGTCGGGTTGAGTCGGATCGGGTCGGATTGGGTCAACTGAATAAACCCGTGTGGTAAACGGGTCTACCCGTTTATAAACGGGTCGGGTACAGGTTTAGAATCTAGACACGATTAGTTAAATGGGTCGGGTCTGGGTCTAGGGGTTTTGGACACGACCCGAAACTAGACATGGCCCGAATCCGACCCGACCCGACCCATTGCCACCCCTAACTGCATCCCAACAAGTTTTTACAGGATGTGAGTTCTGTAGAATCAAACATCAAAACTTGCGGGTTGAAACTCAATTCCATATGAATTAGCCAAACGCCGCCTTAAAACCCAAGTTCTCCAAAATCCCCAATTTTTAATTTCAGCAGGGGAGTTGAACTCTCCCAGAACCCCAACCCCCAACTGATTGTCGTTGGATTTGAGATCCAACGATTGAGAAAATAGCAGAAAACTATACTTGACCCGTGTCCTAGGCCAGACGCTAGAGCTGGCAATTTCGGACGCAACACGGCAGACCCAACACGAAGTTAGCGGGTCTATACCAGGACTAAACAGGTTCAAACGGTTAGACACGATAGACCCGTTTAATAAACGATAAACCCGGGAAGACCTGTTTAAAATTCAACGGGCCGTGTCAGGCCGTTTAATAAACGATAGTATCTGGACACGATAAACCCGGGAAGACCTGTTTAAAATTCAACGGGCCGTGTCGGGTCGGGTCTACCCGTAATCCGATACTATAATATGTAGTACCAGCGGGTCTATCGGGTCAGGTCGGCTCGAGTCGGATTGGGTCGGATCGGGTCAACTGAATAGACCCATGTAGTAAACGGGTCTAACGTGTCTTATCGGGTCTACCATTTATAAACGGGTCGGGTACAGGTTTAGGATCTAGACAAGATTAGTTAAATGGGTCGGGTCCAGGTCTAGGGGTTTTGGACATGACCCGAAACTAGACACGACACGAACCGACCGTTGCCACCCCTACCAGACGCTGTCCAAATAGCTGTTCCAAAGACTTGTCCAAGACTTTTGAACCGTTGTTCGGACAATGTGATTGGAACAACTCGTCCAACTCCATGCAATAAACTCAGTTATCTGATCCAAACAAAGATGGGCCATTAAATCCCGAGCTTATCCGTCCTTATTGTTAAATACAATCTGTTTTAAGGACCTACCACTCATTTATCCAAAAAATTAAATAAAAAATTATATATACCCGAAATTTTTTTAATTAACCCCCATTTCCAACAAACTTGACCAGCACACACCATTTTTTTATTTATCATACCCCATTCCTGTCCCAAAAATATCCCTCCCCTTACACCCACCATCAATACACCCTAGTTAAATGGCATGCCCCACCTTCATTATAGCCCAATTAAACACCAACTCCATTAAATATGCCCCAATTATATGCCCTCTTCAACACACCCCACTCTTAAATATAACCCATGTGGTTGGTTGGTACATGAGCACAGATAGGACCACTGAGATCTCTTTTCGCTTTCATTTGCTCATACCCTCAGCACAGCTTTGCCGGCTTCGAAGAACCTTGTCACCGTGTCCTTAACGTACCGGTTTGCTCGACCCACATCCATGCGCTTGCCAATGTCCAGATAGGTGTTGAGGACATGGGCGATGTTGAGCTACGATACGAGCTGGATCATCTCATGAGAGCAACATCTTCCTGAGCCGGACAGCCTCAGAGATATCAAGGTCTAGGGTTTATCCCATGATTGTAGATCTTAGGTTTTAGGGTTAGGTTTATGATTTCTAGGTCTAGGGTTCGGATTTAGGGCTCGGTTTAGTTTTCGGAAGAAGTGGCATGAAATAAAAATTTGAAGTGTTGTGAGGGATAGTATCGACCACAGGGTTGGCTGTCCTTTAGGATAAACCGATCTCTTGTCAGGGATAGGGACGGTTCACGAAGTCCCCCCTAAAACTATACAAATACAGGCATTTAAAGCTTTCTTTTGAACATAGATTATGAGAAAACACAAACACAACCCACAGGCCAACTCCTCGGCCGAATAGTAGGCTAGTTTGGTACAGCAAGGATGGAAGGCAAATATATAGGTGATCTCCTTTACAAATCTCATATCACAAAGGTAATGAAAGTTTTTCCATGAACAAAGAAGTTGGTTGCCAGATTGAATGAGACTTCAAAGATGACACAAAAAGATTTGAGCTCAGGCTTGTGTGAGATTCATGTAGGCAGTGTATATGTCGACGACGATGGCTCCTTCGACTACATTTTACCGAGAAAGACAAGACCACCGCATGTTTCTTTCTTCGAAGACGAGAACCACATGTTTACCTCTAAACCTCACTACAAGAAATAGGTTCTTTACCGACGGACATTATTATCACTGTCGGTAATAATATACTTTTTACCGACGGTGACTATAATGTCCGTCGGTATTATAACTTCAATTTTTTTAAATTTTTTTGCACATTTATTACCGACGGTCACATATTATCCGTCGGTAAAATGCTTTATACCGACGGCATGTATATCTCCGTCGGTACAGTACTTTATACCGATGGCTAAATAAAGTCCGTCGGTACAATATCACGACGAAACTCAGGGTAAAAACCGAGTCTCTAGAAAAAAAGGCACCCTGTGTTTCGTCGTGATATTGTACCGACGGACGTTATATTTCCGTCGGTATAACTAATTTTACCGACGAAAATTATATGTCCGTCGGCACAATACCGACGGTAATTAAATATCCGTCGGTAAAATTGTCCCGACGAAACTCAGGGTAAAAACCGAGCCTCTGGAAAAAATGGAACCCTGAGTTTCGTCGTCGATTTTTACCGACGGACGTTATATTTCCGTCGGTATAACGAATTTTACCGACGGAAATTATATGGCCGTCGGCACAATACCGACGGGAATTAAATATCCGTCGGTAAAATTTCACGACGAAACTCAGGGTAAAAACCGAGCCTCTGGAAAAACTGGAACCCTGAGTTTTGTCGTTGATTTTTACCGACGGAAATTATTCTACCGTCGGTATAAAGTAATTATACCGACGGTATTATAGTTTCCGTCGGTAAAAACCCTACCATTAAACACCGCAGCCACCCGTTTCTTTTTCTGTTTCGACCTAACTACTCCGACGCCCCTCTCTCAGTCTCTCTCTCTCTCTCACCGACCCGACCCGTCCGGCGACCCCGTCCCCCTCCGGCAGCCCCGCGATCCCCTCCGGCCACCCATCCCCCTCTCGGCCACCCATCCCCCTCCCGACCTCCGCCCCTCCCCGGCCTCCCGGCCCTCTCTCTCTCTCTATTTCCTCCCCCCCTCCCCGGCCTCCCTTCCCTCTCTCTCTCTCTCTCTCTCTCTACTTCCTCCCCTCACCTCTCTCTCTCTCTCTCTCTCTCGATCTAAACCCCCCCTCCGGCCGGCCACCCATCCCCTCCCTTGCACCTCCGGCCACCCCTCCCCTTTCTCGCGCCACCGACTGCGACACCAGTGCTCCTCCTCCTTCTCGAGGCCTGCTGACCATCGCTGGTGAGCTCCTCCTCCTCCTCCCTTTCCCCCTTAGGTTAATTTGTTCCAAATTGCATACTAAAGTTTGAAATGTTATCTTATCAAAATTGCATACTAATTTTGTCATCTACTGAATTCTCTTATGAAAATTGCATACTTATTTGATAATTTTTATCTTATCAAAACTGAATTGAATGGGGGGAATGGGAATGTATCCATTCATACGATTCATTCATATGAGTTATTATCATACGATTCATATGGAGTTATTCCAATTCATTCATATGAGTAATTTTTATCTTATCAAAACTGCTTAATTCCCTCATTTGGTAAATTTTACACTGTTTTAAAACTCGCCGAGTCGACTCGAAACTCGGCCGAGTCGACTCGACTCGGCTGAGTTTCGATCCGACTCGGTCCAAAACTCGAGTTTCGATCCGACTCGGCTGAGTTTCGATCCGACTCGAGTTTTGTCGGGTTTTAGCCGAGTTGTCGAGTCTACTCGACTCATTAAGGTTTCGAGTCGAGTCGAGTTTTCGTGTTTTAAAACATTGATTTTTATCCTATCAAAACTGAATTGAATGGGGGAATGGGGGGCAAAATGTAGTTTTTAGACTAGGGTGAGCGTCGGTTTTGTCGGTCGGTTTCGGTGTGGGTTTTGTCGGTTATATTTTTTTCGGTTTACGAAAAATCAAAACCGAAACCGAAACCGAAATGGTCGGTTTTTGTCGGTTCGGTGTGATATGAGGTATGCTAAAGCCATAAATCTACTCGAGTGACAGAGAGAACCGTCAGACCCCAAGTGTTTACTTGATGAGGCTCCCTGACTTGTTGACTTACTGTCGCATAACTTTGGTGCTATGCCTAGCATTCGAACTATCAGCAGTTCAAATGCTGGCCACCAACCCTAGGTTTATTATGTGACTAGTCTACTCATCATAATACACCCATCCATTAGGGATGTGGATGGCCTGTAGAAGTTTTGGTTCGATGTTCCATACCCGGGAACCGAAACCGAAATTGTGCGGAGTCTTATAATATTGTTTGAAATTATATGTCAGGTGTTGTATAGCCAGATAGACGAAGATGTCTTCGATCGATAAGAATTGGATGCGTAATTCGAATCGCATGAGCCAAGAGTACAGAAAAGGAGTCAAGAAATTTCTGGATTTTGCATTTGAGCGTTTTGCACCGCTTGATGGAAAAATTGTGTGTCCCTGTATAGACTGCGGAAGGGTGACTAGGAAGGTTCGAGAGGAATGTGAGGTTGATCTGGTAATGCGTGGCATTGACATTAGGTATACCCGTTGGTTCTCGCACGGTGAGGAGCTAGATGCAGTCCCCATGGCAGCTCATGGTGAAACTTCAAATACAGTGATCGTTGATGATAATATTAATACAGACGATGACGATGACATGCAGGGTATGATACATGATTTGCAAGGTGGAATAGGCATGGAAACACCGTCAGGTGATCAGCCCAATATCGAAGCGGACAAGTTCTACAGATTGCTTAAAGATGCCGCACAACCTCTATACCCGGGGTGTGAGAAGTTTTCAAAACTCTCTTTCACTGTAAAGCTTCTTCATTTGAAGTGCCTCAATGGTTGGAGTAATAAGTCATTTAATATGTTGGTAGAGTTGCTGAAAGAGGCTTTTCCTATAGGTGAGACAGTACCGAAATCATTCAACGAGGCGAAGAAGACAATTAAAGAACTCGGTCTGGGTTATGAGAAAATTGATGCATGCGTGAACGATTGTATGATGTACCGGAAAGAGTACGAACATGCGCGGTCATGCCACATATGCGGAGCAATGAGATATAAAGAGACGGATGCCGAGTCTAGTACCAGTCGAAGGAAGAAAAATGTATCTGCAAAGGTTCTCCTATACTTCCCGCTTAGGGACAGGCTTCAGAGGTTGTTTATGTCATCGAAGACTGCTGAGCACATGAGGTGGCATGCACGAGAACGTACATATGATGGGATTATGAGACATCCGACCGACTCTCTGACATGGAAAGATTTTGATCATACCTATCCTGAATTCGCATGTGAAGTTCGCAACGTCAGGTTAGGGCTTGCTAGCGATGGCTTCAATCCCTTTGGGAATATGAGTGTGTCGTACAACATTTGGCCAGTTGTCCTAGTTCCATACAATTTGCCTCCCTGGATGTGCTTAAAAAGCCATACACAATGCTCTCCTTACTCATTACCGGACCCAGGTCGCCAGGTAATGATATTGACGTTTACTTGCAGCCGTTGATTGAGGAGTTGAACGAGTTATGGCAAGTTGGGACCGATACGTATGATGCCTCGTTGCGCCAGAATTTTCGGATGCATGCGGCACTTCTATGGACCATCAACGATTTTCCTGCATATGCCAACTTATCCGGGTGGAGTACTAAAGGAAAATTGGCGTGCCCTACATGCAATAAGGAGACAGATTCATTACGGTTGAAGAACGGAGGCAAGTTCTGTTATATGGGCCATCGAAGATTCCTTGTTGACGGCCATAAGTGGAGGCAGAACAAAAGAGCTTTCAACGGCAAGAAGGAACTTGCAAAGGCCCCGGAGCAGCTTTCGGGGGTAGAAGTCTTGTGCGAATTGGATCAGCTTGATGCCGTGGCACTTGGAAAAGGTAAAAAGAAGAGAACGCATGAAGATTCTACGCGTGAGCATAACTGGAAGAAGAAGAGTATTTTCTTTAAACTACCGTACTGGAGCAGCCTACTCTTGCGGCATAACTTGGATGTCATGCATATCGAGAAAAATGTGTGTGACAACATTATAGGAACACTGCTGAAGCTCGACGGTAAGACGAAGGATAATCTTAAATCTCGTCTCGATCTTAAGGAGTTGGGCATCCGAAAATCATTTCATCCCCAAGAGATTGGGGATAAGTATGTGTTGTCAGTTGCATGCTACACCATGAGCTCACAGCAAAAGGCAGCCTTATGTGCATTCCTACGGTCTGTGAAAACGCCAGACGGTTATTCTTCGAATATCGCATGATGCGTGCAAGAGAACGGCCGGAAGTTGTCTAGATTAAAGAGCCACGATTGTCATGTTCTTATGCAGCGATTGTTATCTCTTGCTATACGTGGGAATTTAACCGAACAGGTGTCCGGTCCGTTAATTGAGCTCAGCACTTTTTTCAGACAGTTGTGCTCGAAGGTACTTAGAGTGGACCAACTTGAACAGATGGAGAGGGATATTGCGCTCACATTGTGCAAGCTAGAGATGATATTTCCACCTTCCTTCTTTGATGTCATGCTGCATTTGACCGTTCACTTGGCAAATGAGGTCAAACTCGGCGGCCCAGTTCATTACCGCTGGATGTATTTTATCAAGAGATAATCGTCTCGTCTCATTCGCACAATGTATTTGATCGTTCTTGATATATTCATCCAAATATTTTTTTCTCAAATTAGGTACTTGCGAACATTGAAATCATATGTTCGTAATAAAAGTCGTCCGGAGGGATCAATTGCTGAAGGATACCTAGCAGAAGAATGTCTAACATTCTGCTCAATATACCTACATGGTATAGACACGCGATTCAATCAACTTGAGCGGAACTATGACGGTGGTCCAATAGACTTTGATGGGGGTCTGTCTATATTTGCTGAAATGGGTAGACCTGTAGGAGGAGGCAAAACCCGTCGATTGTCTGTAGATGAGATTCAACAGGCACATATGTATGTGTTGCGTCAATGTGATGAAGTGTGACCATTCATTGAGTAAGCATTTTACGATCATTTACTCATTCTTTCAGTCCATTCATTAAGTATATGTGCTAATTATAATCTAATTCATAACCTGTAAAACAGGAAGCATAAAGCCATCATTAATAATCGGGGTACTCGAAATGCTTCCCAAATTTATGATCGTGAATTCCCATCGTGGTTCGAGAAACACGTAAGTATTCACATCATTACTGAATTTTATTGACATCCATTACCGAACAATAATTATGTGTTCATATCATGAATGTCATGTGGTTATTATAGGCACAAGAGCTGCATGACAACCACGATCCGCTGATGAATGAGGATCTCTGGCGCTTATCTTGTAGTCCTTTGCAAGACGCAATATCGTACGATGGTTATATCGTGAACGGTTATAGATTTCGGACGAAAAATAGTGAAAAATCACGAAGAACCCAAAATAGTGGGGTTGTCGTCAACGATGAGTAAGAAGAATTAGAAAATATCGACTTCTACGGCGTCCTCAACGAGATTCTCGAGATTAAATTCCTTGGCCAAAATCGGATCGTATTATTCAAATGCGATTGGTATGATGTTAATAATCGCGGGACTGGTTATAATTTCGACAAATACGGTTTTATCAGCATCAACACTGGCAAGAAATTGAATACCTAATATGAAGATCCATTCATTCTTGCCTCTCAAGCGCAACAGATATTTTATGCACCGGATAATACCTCTCCAGGTTGGCAAATTGTAGTCAGGTCACCACCCAGAGATTTTTATGACATGGGAGACAAGGATGCGGGGGTCGTCGATGATGATTTGGATGCATACCAGAATGATGAGATAATCATTGTCGACGCAGTGCACGACGAAAATGAAGATGTCGACAATATAAACTGGACAGCGAATGAAGATCAAATGATAGAAGAGGGATGCGATGAGAGTGACAGAGATGAGACAGAAAATGACTCGTATGTAAATCAAATTGTTTCATATATAAATCATATTGTTTCATATGTATATCATATTAATTTATACTGTTTCATATGTAAATCATACCGTTTCATATGTAAATCAAACTGTTTTATATTGTTTCATAAATCATACTGTTTCATATGTAAATCAAACTGTTTCATATTGTTTCATATGTAAATTAAACTGTTTCAGATGGCATCACGGTCATATGTTCGTAGAGGCAGGGGTGGGGTAGCTCGGAGCGCTCCGGCTGCCACCCCAGGGTCCGAGGCTGAGCCGTCCGGATCTGGTAGTGCTGTTCCTCTCTCCACACCAGCTCCTGATGTGGTCGCAGCCTCCGGAGCTTCGAGCAGTGCTCAGCACTCGGCTACAGCGTCTACGCCCACAGGTAATGTTTAGATCTAAAGTTTTATACATGTTGTAAATACTTCTTCAGTACTGATGTATATTTTATTTGCAGGGTCGAGGATCACCAGGCACGTAGGCGACCGGGGCGTGACGACGGCCCGGCGCTTGTCGACCTTACGCGAGCCGCTTTCCCTACAGTGGAGCGGCAGGACCTTTGTGGGCGAGCACGCTTCTAACGCCGCCACGTGGGTCGGTATTATAGTACGGGAGGAGAGGAATGCCCCGATTGTGGGGTTAAGGGGGTGGAAGAACATTGATGCATCCTATAAGGAGAGGATGTATCAGCAATTTTTGGTACGTTAGTTTCATTAAAGCATTTTAGAATAATATCGTACTTCTTTATAATTTGATTTGATAAAATGACTTGTTTCTAAATTGATTTTACAGGAGAAATTTAAACGGGAGAACATGGAAACTGACACCCATCGGGAGGACTTGTGGAAGATGATGGGTGAGCAGTACAGGGATTACCGTCACGAGCTCTACCAGCTCTACGGTTATTTGGTCGGCCAGCCGGCTGAGGAGGTACAGGCTGCGGCCGGGACGAGAGACGCGCCACCGCTACACGTTCTACAGTTTTTGGTCGCTCACTGGGCCACCCCTCACTTTCAGGTATAATTATAATTTTGTTGATTCGTACTTGTTTTAATGTTATACTAAAAATTTGTATTGATGTTTCAAAATTTAATCTATTGACACAGGCGAGTTCTGCTAAAGGCAAGCAGAATAGAAGTGCCTCGACGATACCTGCTCCATTGAAGGGGAGGACCTCCATGCCCCAGCTTGCCCAGCAGCTGGTAAATGATACAAACATTGTTATTATTTAAAGCTCTATACATGTTATATTAACTCATCTATTTATTTTATATGTCCAACAGACACAGTCCTTGGGCCACGAGCCTAATAGGATTGACCTTTTTGAGGCCTCTAGGAGGCGGCGTATCGATGGGGCATTTCTGGACGACAGGGTTGCCTCGCAAGTGGTAAGTAATTAAATTACTGTTAATATATTCTTATACATATGCCATAAAATATCATTGAATATCATTGGTTGTTTTTATATAGGAGAGGATGCAACTTCTGGTGACCCCGTCGGGCGAGGCCGGCTCCTCCTCCAGCTTAGTATCTGTCGACTCAGCGATGGATACTGTGCTGAGACCTGCCACGCACGGCCGTGTCCTCTGTACGGGCCTTGGAGTCACGCCCTCCTCCTACTTTGGATGAGAGGGTATGCGCTCGAGGGCACGAGACACCCAGACCGGTGCTATCACTCAGCTGCAGTCTGCGCTAGACGCGGAGCGAGAGCAGAGGCAGGCCCTCGAGCAGAGGATTGAGGCGGAGCGAGAGCGGAGGCAGGCCCGAGAGCAGAGGGTTGAGGCGGAGAAGAAGGCCCTCGATGAGGAAAGAGAAGCTCGCAGGGAACTGGAGCGTAAATTTTATGAATTCATAAGCCGGTCTAGCGGTGGCTCATCCTCATGATCAGGTACTTACTAATCTTTATAATATTAGCAAAAAATATGAATCTTACTAATTTGAGTTTAGATTATATTATCACACTTATGATTTTCCAACACTTAGACTCTAAATCGGTGAATCGGATCGTAAATTGTTCAAATATCCAATTAGAACCCGCTCGCAAGTCCGAAATACGGAATAATTCAAAGTTCGAATTATCGGATGCCGATCCGATGACGATCCGATCGAATCCAAACCTATTTCATATCCGAAACACGCTAACTTATGATTTTCCAACACTTAGACTCTAAATCGATGAATCGGATCGTAAATTGTTCAAATATCCAATTAGAACCCGCTCGCAAGTCCGAAATACGAAATAATTCCAACTTGGAATTATCGGATGCTGATCCTATGACGATCCGATCGAATCCAAACTTATTTCATATTCGAAACATGCTAGCTAACTTATGATTTTCCAATACTTAGACTCTAAATCGGTGAATCGGAGCGTAAATTGGTCAAATATCCAGTTAGAACCCGCTCGCAAGTCCGACATACGGAATAATTCCAAGTTCGAATTATCGGATGCCGATCCGATGACGATCCGATCGAATCCAAACCTATTTCATATCCGAAACACGCTAACTAATGATTTTCCAATACTTAGACTCTAAATCGGTGAATCGGAGCGTAAATTCGTCAAATATCCAATTAGAATTCGCTCGCAAGTTCGAAATACGGAATAATTCCAACTTGGAATTATCGGATGCCGATCCTATGACGATCCGATCGAATCCAAACCTATTTCATATTCGAAACACGCTAGCTAACTTATGATTTTCCAATACTTAGACTCTAAATCGGTGAATCGGAGCGTAAATTGGTCAAATATCCAATTAGAACCCGCTCGCAAGTCCGAAATACGGAATAATTCCAACTTGAAATTATCGGATGCCGATCCGATGACGATCCGATCGAATCCAAACCTATTTCAAATCCAAAACACGCTAACTTATGATTTTCCAACACTTAGACTCTAAATCGGTGAATCGGATCGTAAATTGGTCAAATATACAATTAGAACCCGCTCGCAAGTCCGAAATATGGAATAATTCTAAGTTCGAATTATCGGATGCCGATCCGATCAAATCCAAACCTATTTCAAATCCGAAACACGCTAACTTATGATTTTCCAACACTTAGCTCTAAATCGGTGAATCGGATTGTAAATTGGTCAAATATCCAATTAGAACACGCTCGCAAGTCCGAAATACGGAATAATTCCAAGTTCGAATTACCGGATGCCGATCCGATGACGATCCGATCGAATCCAAACCTATTTCATATCCGAAACACGCTAACTTATGATTTTCCAACACTTAGACTCTAAATCGGTGAATCGGATCGTAAATTGTTCAAATATCCAATTAGAACCCGCTCGCAAGTCCGAAATACGGAATAATTCCAACTTGAAATTATCGGATGCCGATCCTATGACGATCCGATCGAATCCAAACCTATTTCATATTCGAAACACGCTAGCTAACTTATGATTTTCCAATACTTAGACTCTAAATCGGTGAATCGGAGTGTAAATTGGTCAAATATCCAATTAGAACTCGCTCGCAAGTCCGAAATACGGAATAATTCCAACTTCGATTTATCGGATGCCGATCCGATGACGATCCGATCGAATCCAAACCTATTTCAAATCCGAAACACGCGAACTTATGATTTTTCAACACTTATACTTTAAATCGGTGAATCGGATCGTAAATTGTTCAAATATCCAATTAGAACCCGCTCGCAAGTCCGAAATACGGAATAATTCCAACTTGGAATTATCGGATGCCGATCCTATGACGATCCGATCGAATCCAAACCTATTTCTTATTCGAAACACGCAAGCTAACTTATGATTTTCCAATACTTAGACTCTAAATCGGTGAATCGGAGCGTAAATTGGTCAAATATGCAATTAGAACTCGCTCGCAAGTCCGAAATACGGAATAATTCCAAGTTCGAATTATCGGATGCCGATCCGATGACGATCCGATCGAATCCAAACCTATTTCATATCCGAAACACGCTAACTTATGATTTTCCAACACTTAGACTCTAAATCGGTGAATCGGATCGTAAATTGTTCAAATATCCACTTAGAACCCGCTCGCAAGTCCGAAATACGGAATAATTCCAACTTGGAATTATCGGATGCCGATCCTATGACGATCCGATCGAATCCAAACCTATTTCATATTCGAAACACGCTAGCTAACTTATGATTTTCCAATACTTAGACTCTAAATCGGTGAATCGGAGCGTAAATTGGTCAAATATCCAATTAGAACCCGCTCGTAAGTCCGAAATACGGAATAATTCCAAGTTCGAATTATCGGATGCCAATCCGATGACGATCCGATCGAATCCAAACCTATTTCAAATCCGAAACACGCTAACTTATGATTTTCCAACATTTAGACTCTAAATCGGTGAATAGGATCGTAAATTATTTAAATATCCAATTAGAACCCGCTCGCAAGTCCGAAATACGGAATAATTCCAACTTGGAATTATCGGATGCCGATCCTATGACGATCCGATCGAATCCATACCTATTTCATAGTCGAAACACGCTAGCTAACTTATGATTTTCCAATACTTAGACTCTAAATCGGTGAATCGGAGCGTAAATTGATCAAATATCCAATTAGAACTCGCTCGCAAGTCCGAAATACGGAATAATTCCAACTTCGATTTATCGGATGCCGATCCGATGACGATCCGATCGAATCAAAACCTATTTCATATCCGAAACACGCTAACTTATGATTTTCCAACACTTAGACTCTAAATCGGTGAATCGGATCGTAAATTGTTCAAATATCCAATTAGAACCCGCTCGCAAGTCCGAAATACGGAATAATTCCAACTTGGAATTATCGGATACCGATCCTATGACGATCCGATCGAATCCAAACCTATTTCATATTCGAAACACGCTAGCTAACTTATGATTTTCCGATACTTAGACTCTAAATCGGTGAATCAGAGCATAAATTGATCAAATATCCAATTAGAACTCGCTCGCAAGTCCGAAATACGGAATAATTCAAACTTCGATTTATCGGATGCCGATCCGATGACGATCCGATCGAATCCAAACCTATTTCATATCCGAAACTAGCTAACTTATGATTTTCCAACACTTAGACTCTAAATCGGTGAATCGGATCCTAAATTGTTCAAATATCCAATTAGAACCCGCTCGCAAGTCTGAAATACGGAATAATTCCAACTTGGAATTATCGGATGCCGATCCTATAACGATCCGATCGAATCCAAACCTATTTCATATTCGAAACACGCTAGCTAACTTATGATTTTCAAATACTTAGACTCTAAATCGGTGAATCGGAGCGTAAATTGGTCAAATATACAATTAGAACTCGCTCCCAAGTCCGAAATATGGAATAATTCCAACTTCGATTTATCGGATGCCGATCCGATGACGATCCGATCAAATCCAAATCTATTTCATATCCGAAACACGCTAACTTATGATTTTCCAACACTTAGACTCTAAATCGGTGAATCGGAGTGTAAATTGGTCAAATATCCAATTAGAACCCGCTCGCAAGTCCGAAATACGGAATAATTCCAACTTCGAATTATCGGATGCCGATCCGTTGACAATCCGATCGAATCCAAACCTATTTCATATCCGAAACACGCTAACTTATGATTTTCCAACACTTAGACTCTAAATCGATGAATCGGAGCGTAAATTGGTCAAATATCTAATTAGAACCCGCTCGCAAGTCCGAAATACGGAATAATTCCAACTTTGAATTATCGGATGCCGATCCGATGACGATCCGATCGAATCCAAACCTATTTCATATCCGAAACACGCTAACTTATAATTTTCCAACACTTAGACTCTAGATCGGTGAATCGGATCGTAAATTGTTCAAATATCCAATTAGAACCCGCTCGCAAGTCCGAAATACGGAATAATTCCAACTTGGAATTATCGGATGCCGATCCGATGACGATCCGATCGAATTAATCCAAACATATTTCATATCCGAAACACGCTAACTTATGATTTTCCAACACTTAGACTCTAAATCGGTGAATCGGATCGTAAATTGTTCAAATATCCGATTAGAACCCGCTCGCAAGTCCGAAATACGGAATAATTCCAACTTGGAATTATCGGATGCCGATCCTATGACGATCCGATCGAATCCAAACCTATTTCATATTCGAAACACGCTAGCTAACTTATGATTTTCCAATACTTAGACTCTAAATCGGTGAATCGGAGCGTAAATTGGTCAAATATCCAATTAGAACCCGCTCGCAAGTCCGAAATACGGAATAATTCCAACTTGGAATTATCGGATGCCGATCCGATGACGATCCGATCGAATCCAAACCTATTTCAAACCGAAACACGCTAACTTATGATTTTCCAACACTTAGACTCTAAATCGGTGAATCGGATCGTAAATTGGTCAAATATCCAATTAGAACCCGCTCGTAAGTCCGAAATATGGAATAATTCCAAGTTCGAATTATCGGATGCCGATCCCATGACGATCCGATCGAATCCAAACCTATTTCAAATCCGAAACACGCTAACTTATGATTTTTCAACACTTAGCTCTAAATCGGTGAGTCGGATTGTAAATTGGTCAAATATCCAATTAGAACCCGCTATCAAGTCCGAAATACGGAATAATTCCAAGTTCGAATTATCGGATGCCGATCCGATGACGATCCGATCGAATCCAAACCTATTTCATATCCGAAACACGCTAACTTATGATTTTCCAACACTTAGACTCTAAATCGGTGAATCGGATCGTAAATTGTTCAAATATCCAATTAGAACCCGCTCGCAAGTCCGAAATACGGAATAATTCCAACTTGGAATTATCGGATGCCGATCCGATGACGATCCGATCGAATCCAAACCTATTTTATATCCGAAACACGCTAACTTATGATTTTCCAACACTTAGACTCAAAATCGGTGAATCGGATCGTAAATTGTTCAAATATCCAATTAGAACCCGCTCGCAAGTCCGAAATACGGAATAATTCGAACTTGGAATTATCGGATGCCGATCCGATGACGATCCGATCGAATCCAAACCTATTTCATATCCGAAACACGCTAACTTATGATTTTCTAACACTTAGACTCTAAATCGGTGAATCGGATCGTAAATTGTTCAAATATCCAATTAGAACCCGCTCGCAAGTCCGAAATACGGAATAATTCCAACTTGGAATTATCGGATGCCGATCTGATGACGATCCGATCGAATCCAAACCTATTTCATATCCGAAACACGCTAACTTATGATTTTCCAACACTTAGACTCTAAATCGGTGAATCAGATCGTAAA
The DNA here is from genome assembly GCA_947650365.1 of Chamaelirium japonicum. Classification (NCBI taxonomy): domain Eukaryota; kingdom Viridiplantae; phylum Streptophyta; class Magnoliopsida; order Liliales; family Melanthiaceae; genus Chamaelirium; species Chamaelirium japonicum. The sequence goes on along the minus strand of OX393551.1, from coordinate 26,283,917 downwards.
TTGTTCAAATATCCGATTAGAACCCGCTCGCAAGTCCGAAATACGGAATAATTCCAACTTGGAATTATCGGATGCCGATCCTATGACGATCCGATCGAATCCAAACCTATTTCATATTCGAAACACGCTAGCTAACTTATGATTTTCCAATACTTAGACTCTAAATCGGTGAATCGGAGTGTAAATTGGTCAAATATCCAATTAGAACTCGCTCGCAAGTCCGAAATACGGAATAATTCCAACTTCGATTTTTCGGATGCCGATCCGATGACGATCCGATCGAATCCAAACCTATTTCAAATCCGAAACACGCTAACTTATGATTTTTCAACACTTATATTTTAAATCGGTGAATCGGATCGTAAATTGTTCAAATATCCAATTAGAACCCGCTCGCAAGTCCGAAATACGGAATAATTCCAACTTGAAATTATCGGATGCCGATCCTATGACGATCCGATCGAATCCAAACCTATTTCTTATTCGAAACACGCTAGCTAACTTATGATTTTCCAATACTTAGACTCTAAATCGGTGAATCGGAGCGTAAATTGGTCAAATATGCAATTAGAACTCGCTCGCAAGTCCGAAATACGGAATAATTCCAAGTTCGAATTATCGGATGCCGATCCGATGATGATCCGATCGAATCCAAACCTATTTCATATCCGAAACACGCTAACTTATGATTTTCCAACACTTAGACTCTAAATCGGTGAATCGGATCGTAAATTGTTCAAATATCCACTTAGAACCCGCTCGCAAGTCCGAAATACGGAATAATTGCAACTTGGAATTATCGGATGCCGATCCTATGACGATCCGATCGAATCCAAACCTATTTCATATTCGAAACACGCTAGCTAACTTATGATTTTCCAATACTTAGACTCTAAATCGGTGAATCGGAGCGTAAATTGGTCAAATATCCAATTAGAACCCGCTCGTAAGTCCGAAATACGGAATAATTCCAAGTTCGAATTATCGGATGCCAATCCGATGACGATCCGATCGAATCCAAACCTATTTCAAATCCGAAACACGCTAACTTATGATTTTCCAACACTTAGACTCTAAATCGGTGAATAGGATCGTAAATTATTCAAATATCCAATTAGAACCCGCTCGCAAGTCCGAAATACGGAATAATTCCAATTTGGAATTATCGGATGCCGATCCTATGACGATCCGATCGAATCCATACCTATTTCATAGTCGAAACACGCTAGCTAACTTATGATTTTCCAATACTTAGACTCTAAATCGGTGAATCGGAGCGTAAATTGGTCAAATATCCAATTAGAACTCGCTCGTAAGTCCGAAATACGGAATAATTCCAACTTTGATTTATCGGATGCCGATCCGATGCCGATCCGATCGAATCCAAACCTATTTCATATCCGAAACACGCCAACTTATGATTTTCCAACACTTAGACTCTAAATCGGTGAATCGGATCGTAAATTATTCAAATATCCAATTAGAACCCGCTCGCAAGTCCGAAATACGGAATAATTCCAACTTGGAATTATCGGATACCGATCCTATGACGATCCGATTGAATCCAAACCTATTTCATATTCGAAACACGCTAGCTAACTTATGTTTTTCCGATACTTAGACTCTAAATCGGTGAATCAGAGCGTAAGTTGGTCAAATATCCAATTAGAATTCGCTCGCAAGTCCGAAATACAGAATAATTCTAACTTCGATTTATCGGATGCCGATCCGATGACGATCCGATCGAATCCAAACCTATTTCATATCCGAAACTCGCTAACTTATGATTTTCCAACACTTAGACTCTAAATCGGTGAATCGGATCGTAAATTGTTCAAATATCCAATTAGAACCCGCTCGCAAGTCCGAAATACGGAATAATTCCAACTTGGAATTATCGGATGCCGATCCTATAACGATCCGATCGAATCCAAACCTATTTCATATTCGAAACACGCTAGCTAACTTATGATTTTCAAATACTTAGACTCTAAATCGGTGAATCGGAGCGTAAATTGGTCAAATATCCAATTAGAACTCGCTCCCAAGTCCGAAATACGGAATAATTCCAACTTTGATTTATCGGATGCCGATCCGATGACGATTCGATCAAATCCAAATCTATTTCATATCCGAAACACGCTAACTTATGATTTTCCATCACTTAAGACTCTAAATCGGTGAATCGGAGTGTAAATTGGTCAAATATCCAATTAGAACCCGCTCGCAAGTCCGAAATACGGAATAATTCCAACTTCGAATTATCGGATGCCGATCCGTTGATAATCCGATCAAATCCAAACCTATTTCATATCCGAAACACGCTAACTTATGATTTTTCAACACTTAGACTCTAAATCGATGAATCGGAGCGTAAATTGGTCAAATATCTAATTAGAACCCGCTCGCAAGTCCGAAATACGGAATAATTCCAACTTTGAATTATCGGATGCCGATCCGATGACGATCCGATCGAATCCAAACCTATTTCATATCCGAAACACGCTAACTTATAATTTTCCAACACTTAGACTCTAAATCGGTGAATCGGATCGTAAATTGTTCAAATATCCAATTAGAACCCGCTCGCAAGTCCGAAATACGGAATAATTCCAACTTGGAATTATCGGATGCCGATCCGATGACGATCCGATCGAATTAATCCAAACCTATTTCATATCCGAAACACGCTAACTTATGATTTTGCAACACTTAGACTCTAAATCGGTGAATCAGATCGTAAATTGTTCAAATATCCGATTAGAACCCGCTCGCAAGTCCGAAATACGGAATAATTCCAACTTGGAATTATCGGATGCCGATCCTATGACGATCCGATCGAATCCAAAACTATTTCATATTCGAAACACGCTAGCTAACTTATGATTTTTCAATACTTAGACTCTAAATCGGTGAATCGGAGCGTAAATTGGTCAAATATCCAATTAGAACCCGCTCGAAAGTCCGAAATACGGAATAATTCTAACTTGGAATTATCGGATGCCGATCCGATGACGATCTGATCGAATCCAAACCTATTTCAAATCCGAAACACGCTAACTTATGATTTTCCAACACTTAGACTCTAAATCGGTGAATCGGATCGTAAATTGGTCAAATATCCAATTAGAACCCGCTCGCAAGTCCGAAATATGGAATAATTCCAAGTTCGAATTATCGGATGCCGATCCCATGACGATCCGATCGAATCCAAACCTATTTCAAATCCGAAACACGCTAACTTATGATTTTTCAACACTTAGCTCTAAATCGGTGAATCGGATTGTAAATTGGTCAAATATCCAATTAGAACCCGCTCGCAAGTCCGAAATACGGAATAATTCCAAGTTCGAATTATCGGATGCCGATCCGATGACGATCCGATCGAATCCAAACCTATTTCATATCCGAAACACGCTAAATTATGATTTTCCAACACTTAGACTCTAAATCGGTGAATCGGATCGTAAATTGTTCAAATATCCAATTAGAACCCGCTCGCAAGTCCGAAATACGGAATAATTACAACTTGGAATTATCGGATGCCGATCCGATGACGATCCGATCGAATCCAAACCTATTTTATATCCGAAACACGCTAACTTATGATTTTCCAACACTTAGACTCTAAATCGGTGAATCGGATCGTAAATTGTTCAAATATCCAATTAGAACCCGCTCGCAAGTCCGAAATACGAAATAATTCCAACTTGGAATTATCCGATGCCGATCCGATGACGATCCGATCGAATCCAAACCTATTTCATATCCGAAACACGCTAACTTATGATTTTCTAACACTTAGACTCTAAATCGGTGAATCGGATCGTAAATTGTTCAAATATCCAATTAGAACCAGCTCGCAAGTCCGAAATACGGAATAATTCCAACTTGGAATTATCGGATGCCGATCCGATGACGATCCGATCGAATCCAAACCTATTTCATATCCGAAACACGCTAACTTATGATTTTCCAACACTTAGACTCTAAATCGGTGAATCAGATCGTAAATTGTTCAAATATCCGATTAGAACCCGCTCGCAAGTCCGAAATACGGAATAATTCCAACTTGGAATTATCGGATGCCGATCCTATGACGATCCGATCGAATCCAAACCTATTTCATATTCGAAACACGCTAGCTAACTTATGATTTTCCAATACTTAGACTCTAAATCGGTGAATCGGAGTGTAAATTGGTCAAATATCCAATTAGAACTCGCTCGCAAGTCCGAAATACGGAATAATTCCAACTTCGATTTTTCGGATACAGATCCGATGACGATCCGATCGAATCCAAACCTATTTCAAATCCGAAACACGCTAACTTATGATTTTTCAACACTTATACTTTAAATCGGTGAATCGGATCGTAAATTGTTCAAATATCCAATTAGAACCCGCTCGCAAGTCCGAAATACAGAATAATTTCAACTTGAAATTATCGGATGCCGATCCTATGACGATCCGATCGAATCCAAACCTATTTCTTATTCGAAACACGCTAGCTAACTTATGATTTTCCAATACTTAGACTCTAAATCGGTGAATCGGAGCGTAAATTGGTCAAATATGCAATTAGAACTCGCTCGCAAGTCCGAAATACGGAATAATTCCAAGTTCGAATTATCGGATGCCGATCCGATGATGATCCGATCGAATCCAAACCTATTTCATATCCGAAACACGCTAACTTATGATTTTCCAACACTTAGACTCTAAATCGGTGAATCGGATCGTAAATTGTTCAAATATCCACTTAGAACCCGCTCGCAAGTCCCAAATACGGAATAATTGCAACTTGGAATTATCGGATGCCGATCCTATGACGATCCGATCGAATCCAAACCTATTTCATATTCGAAACACGCTAGCTAACTTATGATTTTCCAATACTTAGACTCTAAATCGGTGAATCGGAGCGTAAATTGGTCAAATATCCAATTAGAACCCGCTCGTAAGTCCGAAATACGGAATAATTCCAAGTTCGAATTATCGGATGCCAATCCGATGACGATCCGATCGAATCCAAACCTATTTCAAATCCGAAACACGCTAACTTATGATTTTCCAACACTTAGACTCTAAATCGGTGAATAGGATCGTAAATTATTCAAATATCCAATTAGAACCCGCTCGCAAGTCCGAAATACGGAATAATTCCAACTTGGAATTATCGGATGCCGATCCTATGACGATCCGATCGAATCCATACCTATTTCATAGTCGAAACACGCTAGCTAACTTATGATTTTCCAATACTTAGACTCTAAATCGGTGAATCGGAGCGTAAATTGGTCAAATATCCAATTAGAACCCGCTCGCAAGTCCGAAATACGGAATAATTCCAACTTGGAATTATCGGATGCCGATCCGATGACGATCCGATCGAATCCAAACCTATTTCAAATCCAAAACACGCTAACTTATGATTTTCCAACACTTAGACTCTAAATCGGTGAGTCGGATCGTAAATTGGTCAAATATACAATTAGAACCCGCTCGCAAGTCCGAAATATGGAATAATTCCAAGTTCGAATTATCGGATGCCGATCCGATCGAATCCAAACCTATTTCAAATCCGAAACACGCTAACTTATGATTTTCCAACACTTAGCTCTAAATCGGTGAATCGGATTGTAAATTGGTCAAATATCCAATTAGAACCCGCTCGCAAGTCCGAAATACGGAATAATTCCAAGTTCGAATTATCGGATGCCGATCTGATGACGATCCGATCGAATCCAAACCTATTTCATATCCGAAACATGCTAACTTATGATTTTCCAACACTTAGACTCTAAATCGGTGAATCGGATCGTAAATTGTTCAAATATCCAATTAGAACCCGCTCGCAAGTCCGAAATACGGAATAATTCCAACTTGGAATTATCGGATGCCGATCCTATGACGATCCGATCGAATCCAAACCTATTTCATATTCGAAACACGCTAGCTAACTTATGATTTTCCAATACTTAGACTCTAAATCGGTGAATCGGAGTGTAAATTGGTCAAATATCCAATTAGAACTCGCTCGCAAGTCCGAAATACGGAATAATTCCAACTTCGATTTATCGGATGCCGATCCGATGACGATCCGATCGAATCCAAACCTATTTCAAATCCGAAACACGCTAACTTATGATTTTTCAACACTTATACTTTAAATCGGTGAATCGGATCGTAAATTGTTCAAATATCCAATTAGAACCCGCTCGCAAGTCCGAAATACGGAATAATTCCAACTTGGAATTATCGGATGCCGATCCTACGACGATCCGATCGAATCCAAACCTATTTCTTATTCGAAACACGCTAGCTAACTTATGATTTTCCAATACTTAGACTCTAAATCGGTGAATCGGAGCGTAAATTGGTCAAATATGCAATTAGAACTCGCTCGCAAGTCCGAAATACGGAATAATTCCAAGTTCGAATTATCGGATGCCGATCCGATGACGATCCGATCGAATCCAAACCTATTTCATATCCGAAACACGCTAACTTATGATTTTCCAACACTTAGACTCTAAATCGGTGAATCGGATCGTAAATTGTTCAAATATCCACTTAGAACCCGCTCGCAAGTCCGAAATACGGAATAATTCCAACTTGGAATTATCGGATGCCGATCCTATGACGATCCGATCGAATCCAAACCTATTTCATATTCGAAACACGCTAGCTAACTTATGATTTTCCAATACTTAGACTCTAAATCGGTGAATCGGAGCGTAAATTGGTCAAATATCCAATTAGAACCCGCTCGTAAGTCCGAAATACGGAATAATTCCAAGTTCGAATTATCGGATGCCAATCCGATGACGATCCGATCGAATCCAAACCTATTTTAAATCCGAAACACGCTAACTTATGATTTTCCAACACTTAGACTCTAAATCGGTGAATAGGATTGTAAATTATTTAAATATCCAATTAGAACCCGCTCGCAAGTCCGAAATACGGAATAATTCAAACTTGGAATTATCGGATGCCGATCCTATGACGATCCGATCGAATCCATACCTATTTCATAGTCGAAACACGCTAGCTAACTTATGATTTTCCAATACTTAGACTCTAAATCGGTGAATCGGAGCGTAAATTGGTCAAATATCCAATTAGAATTCGCTCGCAAGTCCGAAATACGGAATAATTCCAACTTCGATTTATCGGATGCCGATCCGATGACGATCCGATCGAATCCAAACCTATTTCATATCCGAAACACGCTAACTTATGATTTTCCAACACTTAGACTCTAAATCGGTGAATCGGATCGTAAATTGTTCAAATATCCAATTAGAACCCGCTCGCAAGTCCGAAATACGGAATAATTCCAACTTGGAATTATCGGATACCGATCCTATGACGATCCGATCGAATCCAAACCTATTTCATATTCGAAACACGTTAGCTAACTTATGATTTTCCGATACTTAGACTCTAAATCGGTGAATCAGAGCGTAAATTGGTCAAATATCCAATTAGAACTCGCTCGCAAATCCGAAATACGGAATAATTCTAACTTCGATTTATCGGATGCCGATCCGATGACGATCCGATCGAATCCAAACCTATTTCATATCCGAAACTAGTTAACTTATGATTTTCCAACACTTAGACTCTAAATCGGTGAATCGGATCGTAAATTGTTCAAATATCCAATTAGAACCCGCTCGCAAGTCCGAAATACGGAATAATTCCAACTTGAAATTATCGGATGCCGATCCTATGACGATCCGATCGAATCCAAACCTATTTCTTATTCGAAACACGCTTGCTAACTTATGATTTTCCAATACTTAGACTCTAAATCGGTGAATCGGAGCGTAAATTGGTCAAATATGCAATTAGAACTAGCTCGCAAGTCCGAAATACGGAATAATTCCAAGTTCGAATTATCGGATGCCGATCCGATGATGATCCGATCGAATCCAAACCTATTTCATATCCGAAACACGCTAACTTATGATTTTCCAACACTTAGACTCTAAATCGGTGAATCGGATCGTAAATTGTTCAAATATCCACTTAGAACCCGCTCGCAAGTCCGAAATACGAAATAATTGCAACTTGGAATTATCGGATGCCGATCCTATGACGATCCGATCGAATCCAAACCTATTTCATATTCGAAACACGCAAGCTAACTTATGATTTTCCAATACTTAGACTCTAAATCGGTGAATCGGAGCGTAAATTGGTCAAATATCCAATTAGAACCCGCTCGTAAGTCCGAAATACGGAATAATTCCAAGTTCGAATTATCGGATGCCAATCCGATGACGATCCGATCGAATCCAAACCTATTTCAAATCCGAAACATGCTAACTTATGATTTTCCAACACTTAGACTCTAAATCGGTGAATAGGATCGTAAATTATTCAAATATCCAATTAGAACCCGCTCGCAAGTTCGAAATACGGAATAATTCCAACTTGGAATTATCGGATGCCGATCCTATGACGATCCGATCGAATCCATACCTATTTCATAGTCGAAACACGCTAGCTAACTTATGATTTTCCAATACTTAGACTCTAAATCCGTGAATCGGAGCGTAAATTGGTCAAATATCCAATTAGAACTCGCTCGTAAGTCCGAAATACGGAATAATTCCAACTTCGATTTATCGGATGCCGATCCGATGACGATCCGATCGAATCCAAACCTATTTCATATCCGAAACACGCTAACTTATGATTTTCCAACACTTAGACTCTAAATCGGTGAATCGGATCGTAAATTGTTCAAATATCCAATTAGAACCCGCTCGCAAGTCCGAAATACGGAATAATTCCAACTTGGAATTATCGGATACCGATCCTATGACGATCCGATCGAATCCAAACCTATTTCATATTCGAAACACGCTAGCTAACTTATGTTTTTCCGATACTTAGACTCTAAATCGGTGAATCAGAGCGTAAATTGGTCAAATATCCAATTAGAACTCGCTCGCAAGTCCGAAATACAGAATAATTCTAACTTCGATTTATCGGATGCCGATCCGATGACGATCCGATCGAATCCAAACCTATTTCATATCCGAAACTCGCTAACTTATGATTTTCCAACACTTAGACTCTAAATCGGTGAATCGGATCGTAAATTGTTCAAATATCCAATTAGAACCCGCTCGCAAGTCCGAAATACGGAATAATTCCAACTTGGAATTATCGGATGCCGATCCTATAACGATCCGATCGAATTCAAACCTATTTCATATTCGAAACACGCTAGCTAACTTATGATTTTCAAATACTTAGACTCTAAATCGGTGAAACGGAGCGTAAATTGGTCAAATATCCAATTAGAACTCGCTCCCAAGTCCGAAATACGGAATAATTCCAACTTCGATTTATCGGATGCCGATCCGATGACGATCCGATCAAATCCAAATCTATTTCATATCCGAAACACGCTAACTTATGATTTTCCAACACTTAAGACTCTAAATCGGTGAATCGGAGTGTAAATTGGTCAAATATCCAATTAGAACCCGCTCGCAAGTCCGTAATACGGAATAATTCCAACTTCGAATTATCGGATGCCGATCCGTTGACAATCCGATCGAATCCAAACCTATTTCATATCCGAAACACGCTAACTTATGATTTTCCAACACTTAGACTCTAAATCGATGAATCGGAGCGTAAATTGGTCAAATATCTAATTAGAACCCGCTCGCAAGTCCGAAATATGGAATAATTCCAACTTGGAATTATCGGATGCCGATCCGATGACGATCCGATCGAATCCAAACCTATTTCATATCCGAAACACGCTAACTTATGATTTTCTAACACTTAGACTCTAAATCGGTGAATCGGATCGTAAATTGTTCAAATATCCAATTAGAACCCGCTCGCAAGTCCGAAATACGGAATAATTCCAACTTGGAATTATCGGATGCCGATCCGATGACGATCCGATCGAATCCAAACCTATTTCATATCCGAAACACGCTAACTTATGATTTTCCAACACTTAGACTCTAAATCGGTGAATCAGATCGTAAATTGTTCAAATATCCGATTAGAACCCGCTCGCAAGTCCGAAATACGGAATAATTCCAACTTGGAATTATCGGATGCCGATCCTATGACGATCCGATCGAATCCAAATCTATTTCATATTCGAAACACGCTAGCTAACTTATGATTTTCCAATACTTAGACTCTAAATCGGTGAATCGGAGTGTAAATTGGTCAAATATCCAATTAGAACTCGCTCGCAAGTCCGAAATACGGAATAATTCCAACTTCGATTTTTCGGATGCCGATCCGATGACGATCCGATCGAATCCAAACCTATTTCAAATCCGAAACACGCTAACTTATGATTTTTCAACACTTATACTTTAAATCGGTGAATCGGATCGTAAATTGTTCAAATATCCAATTAGAACCCGCTCGCAAGTCCGAAATACGGAATAATTCCAACTTGAAATTATCGGATGCCGATCCTATGACGATCCGATCGAATCCAAACCTATTTCTTATTCGAAACACGCTAGCTAACTTATGATTTTCCAATACTTAGACTCTAAATTGGTGAATCGGAGCGTAAATTGGTCAAATATGCAATTAGAACTCGCTCGCAAGTCCGAAATACGGAATAATTCCATGTTCGAATTATCGGATGCCGATCCGATGATGATCCGATCGAATCCAAACCTATTTCATATCCGAAACACGCTAACTTATGATTTTCCAACACTTAGACTCTAAATCGGTGAATCGGATCGTAAATTGTTCAAATATCCACTTAGAACCCGCTCGCAAGTCCGAAATACGGAATAATTGCAACTTGCAATTATCGGATGCCGATCCTATGACGATCCGATCGAATCCAAACCTATTTCATATTCGAAACACGCTAGCTAACTTATGATTTTCCAATACTTAGACTCTAAATCGGTGAATCGGAGCGTAAATTGGTCAAATATCCAATTAGAACCCGCTCGTAAGTCCGAAATACGGAATAATTCCAAGTTCGAATTATCGGATGCCAATCCGATGACGATCCGATCGAATCCAAACCTATTTCAAATCCGAAACATGCTAACTTATGATTTTCCAACACTTAGACTCTAAATCGGTGAATAGGATCGTAAATTATTCAAATATCCAATTAGAACCCGCTCGCAAGTCCGAAATACGGAATAATTCCAACTTGGAATTATCGGATGCCGATATTATGACGACCCGATCGAATCCATACCTATTTCATAGTCGAAACATGCTAGCTAACTTATGATTTTCCAATACTTAGACTCTAAATCCGTGAATCGGAGCGTAAATTGGTCAAATATCCAATTAGAACTCGCTCGTAAGTCCGAAATACGGAATAATTCCAACTTCGATTTATCGGATGCCGATCCGATGACGATCCGATCGAATCCAAACCTATTTCATATCCGAAACACGCTAACTTATGATTTTCCAACACTTAGACTCTAAATCGGTGAATCGGATCGTAAATTGTTCAAATATCCAATTAGAACCCGCTCGCAAGTCCGAAATACGGAATAATTCCAACTTGGAATTATCGGATACCGATCCTATGACGATCCGATCGAATCCAAACCTATTTCATATTCGAAACACGCTAGCTAACTTATGTTTTTCCGATACTTAGACTCTAAATCGGTGAATCAGAGCGTAAATTGGTCAAATATCCAATTAGAACTCGCTCGCAAGTCCGAAATACAGAATAATTCTAACTTCGATTTATCGGATGCCGATCCGATGACGATCCGATCGAATCCAAACATATTTCATATCCGAAACTCGCTAACTTATGATTTTCCAACACTTAGACTCTAAATCGGTGAATCGGATCGTAAATTGTTCAAATATCCAATTAGAACCCGCTCGCAAGTCCGAAATACGGAATAATTCCAACTTGGAATTATCGGATGCCGATCCTATAACGATCCGATCGAATCCAAACCTATTTCATATTCGAAACACGCTAGCTAACTTATGATTTTCAAATACTTAGACTCTAAATCGGTGAATCGGAGCGTAAATTGGTCAAATATCCAATTAGAACTCGCTCCCAAGTCCGAAATATGGAATAATTCCAACTTCGATTTATCGGATGCCGATCCGATGACGATCCGATCAAATCCAAATCTATTTCATATCCGAAACACGCTAACTTATGATTTTCCAACACTTAAGACTCTAAATCGGTGAATCGGAGTGTAAATTGGTCAAATATCCAATTAGAACCCGCTCGCAAGTCCGAAATACGGAATAATTCCAACTTCGAATTATCGGATGCCGATCCGTTGACAATCCGATCGAATCCAAACCTATTTCATATCCGAAACACGCTAACTTATGATTTTCCAACACTTAGACTCTAAATCGATGAATCGGAGCGTAAATTGGTCAAATATCTAATTAGAACCCGCTCGCAAGTCCGAAATACGGAATAATTCCAACTTTGAATTATCGGATGCCGATCCGATGACGATCCGATCGAATCCAAACCTATTTCATATCCGAAACACGCTAACTTCTAATTTTCCAACACTTAGACTCTAAATCGGTGAATCGGATCGTAAATTGTTCAAATATCCAATTAGAACCCGCTCGCAAGTCCGAAATACGGAATAATTCCAACTTGGAATTATCGGATGACGATCCGATCGAATTAATCCAAACCTATTTCATATCCGAAACACGCTAACTTATGATTTTCCAACACTTAGACTCTAAATCGGTGAATCGGATCGTAAATTGTTCAAATATCCGATTAGAACCCGCTCGCAAGTCCGAAATACGGAATAATTCCAACTTGGAATTATCGGATGCCGATCCTATGACGATCCGATCGAATCCAAACCTATTTCAATTCGAAACACGCTAGCTAACTTATGATTTTCCAATACTTAGACTCTAAATCGGTGAATCGGAGCGTAAATTGGTCAAATATCCAATTAGAACCCGCTCGCAAGTCCGAAATACGGAATAATTCCAACTTGGAATTATCGGATGCCGATCCGATGACGATCCGATCGAATCCAAACCTATTTCAAATCCGAAACACGCTAACTTATGATTTTCCAACACTTAGACTCTAAATCGGTGAATCGGATCGTAAATTGGTCAAATATCCAATTAGAACCCGCTCGCAAGTCCGAAATATGGAATAATTCCAAGTTCGAATTATCGGATGCCGATCCCATGACGATCCGATCGAATCCAAACCTATTTCAAATCCGAAACACGCTAACTTATGATTTTTCAACACTTAGCTCTAAATCGGTGAATCGGATTGTAAATTGGTCAAATATCCAATTAGAACTCGCTCGCAAGTCCGAAATATGGAATAATTCCAAGTTCGAATTATCGGATGCCGATCCGATGACGATCCGATCGAATTCAAACCTATTTCATATCCGAAACACGCTAACTTATGATTTTCCAACACTTAGACTCTAAATCGGTGAATCGGATCGTAAATTGTTCAAATATCCAATTAGAACCCGCTCGCAAGTCCGAAATACGGAATAATTCCAACTTGGAATTATCGGATGCTGATCCGATGACGATCCGATCGAATCCAAACCTATTTCATATCCGAAACACGCTAACTTATGATTTTCCAACACTTAGACTCTAAATCGGTGAATCGGATCGTAAATTGTTCAAATATCCAATTAGAACCCGCTCGCAAGTCCGAAATACGGAATAATTCCAACTTGAAATTATCGGATGCCGATCCGATGACGATCCGATCGAATCCAAACCTATTTCATATCCGAAACACGCTAACTTATGATTTTCCAACACTTAGACTCTAAATCGGTAAATCGGATCGTAAATTGTTCAAATATCCAATTAGAACCCGCTCGCAAGTCCGAAATACGGAATAATTCCAACTTGGAATTATCGGATGCCGATCCGATGACGATCCGATCGAATCCAAACCTATTTCATATCCGAAACACGCTAACTTATGATTTTCCAACACTTAGACTCTAAATCGGTGAATCAGATCGTAAATTGTTCAAATATCCGATTAGAACCCGCTCGCAAGTCCTAAATACGGAATAATTCCAACTTTGAATTATCGGATGCCGATCCGATGACGATCCGATCGAATCCAAACCTATTTCATATCCGAAACACGCTAACTTATGATTTTTCAACACTTCGACTCTAAATCGGTGAATCGGAGCGTAAATTGGTCAAATATCCAATTAGAACTCGCTCGCAAGTCCAAAATACGGAATAATTCCAACTTCGAATTATCGGATGCCGATCCGATGACGATCCGATCGAATCCAAACCTATTTTATATCTGAAACACGCTAACTTATGATTTTCAAACACTTAGACTCTAAATCGGTGAATCGGAGCGTAAATTGGTCAAATATGCAATTAGAACCCGCTCGCAAGTCCGAAATATGGAATAATTCCAACTTGGAATTATCAGATGCCGATCCGATGACGATCCGATCGAATCCAAACCTATTTCATATCCGAAACACGCTAACTTATGATTTTTCAACACTTAGACTCTAAATCGGTGAATCGGAGCGTAAATTGGTCAAATATCCAATTAGAACTCGCTCGCAAGTCCGAAATACGGAATAATTCCAACTTGGAATTATCGGATGCCGATCCGATCGAATCCAAACCTATTTCATATCCGAAACACGCTAACTTATGATTTTTCAACACTTAGACTCTAAATCGTTGAATCGGAGCGTAAATTGGTCAAATATCCAATTAGAACTCGCTCGCAAGTCCGAAATACGGAATAATTCCAACTTCGAATTATCGGATGCCGATCGATCCAATCCAAACCTATTTCAAAGCCGAAACACGCTAACTTATGATTTTTTAACGTTTAGACTCAGTTATAGATATAAACCATTTTTTTAACAAATACATGTTAATTGCAGGAGCAGGGCGGCGTCAGGGGATCGATGAGAGCACCAGCGTTGGTGGCGGGCCGCGTAGGGTGGTTGAAAAAGGGCATGTATCATCTCTCAGTTTTGGATTGTGTAAATATTATTTTGTAATATGTGGTTATTTTTTGTTCTTGTCGGGTATTAATTGTTATAATTGTCGGGTATTGTGGTAATATTTGATAATTTACTGTAATATTTTGTCAATTTAGGTAATATTTGATAATTTGCGATAATATTTTATAAATTGTGGTAATATTTGATAAATTGTGGTAATATATTGTGGTATTGTTGTAAATCACAGGAATTAAATAATATTATTTAGGTAAATTTATTATAAAAAAAAACATACTTATTACCGACGAAAACTAATTATTCCGTCGGTAATAACATTTTTATTTTTTTTAAATTATTAATAATTTGCCGACGGAATGTAATTGTTGTCGGTAATATATATTTTATTACTGACGGTAAGTATATAGCTGTCGGTAATAATATATTTATTATCGACGGTATATACTGTAACCGTCGGTAAAAGGCTTATATATTACCGACGATTTTTTATATATCGTCGGTAATAATATATTATATTAATTTTTAATTGTTTAAATATTACCGACGGCTTTAATATTACCGTCGGTACTAATTATTATTACCGACGGTAATATTTGGTTCGTCGTATTGTTTTCCCGACACCTTCTTTCCCGACAGCCAGCGACGGAAATTGCTTCCGTCGCTATAAAATATTACCGACGGAAATGTAATATTACCGACGGATATTTTCCGTCGATAATAACTGTTTTTTTTGTAGTGCCTAATGGAAAGGAGACAATAGTAATAGATATTTAGTGCCTTTTATAGTAGTTGGAATGAACCCTGTGGCTCCAAATGCCACCATGTCTACCTTCAGGGACATCGGACATGATTTCGATCTCTGGTTATGTCATAATTATATACCAAGGACGATGAAGCAAAAGTTTTCCGTATAGAGATGACGAAAAGAAATTCGTAGGAAAAAAGAGTGGACTCCAACCGTATATATATATAGTTCACACAATATGTGCTTCATTGAATCTTGATAACCTGCAGATTCTTGATGGCCTTCTAAAACTCTTTGCAACGCACAGTAACACCTGAAATCAGTTGGATCAGAATAAGATAGCACCATTCGAAAATATAGGGTTTAGAATTTAGATCAGATGCACAGAGATTCTTAGCCTAACTATTAACTCAGTATCAGCAACATTTGGTTATAGAATCTTGACATACAAAATGCACCTTTGTCTGTCACCCTTTAATCTCGTAACTGAATCTCAATCGTTTAAATACTGCTTCCTCCATATCTTTTATCTGGGATGTCGCTGCTGATCCCAACTCTCGTAACGCATTCTTCCAGACACGAACATCGCCCTCTTCTCGCAGAGCCCCTCCGACAACAATTATCGCAAGGGGCAACCCTCCGCATTCCCTAACCACACCTCGAGCCAATGCCTGGATTTCGGGTGAATCAATTATAGTACCCGCTTTCACACGGAATAATTCCCATGCTTCTTCATCGGTCAATACCTCCACACTGATCTGTTTATTAGTTTCCATCTTGTGGCATATCTGTAGATCTCTAGTAGTCAATAATATCTTGCATCCATTCTCTTCATTAGGAATTGGAATTCCCACTTCTTCAAGATTCAATCTCTCCCAAACATCATCCAGAAGCAACAGATACTTGCTGTTTCTCAATCTATTGTATAACCTCCTGGAAACTCCATCATCAGACATGCCATCTGATAGACTCAGTGACAGTCTCTGTGCAACCTCATTCTGCACCATCCTTAAGCTCCAATCTCTTGAGACGGTTACCCATATCACAATATCAAACATCTGAGCTATTTCTGGTAGGTTGTTTATATTCTTCATCAGCGTCGTCTTTCCAACACCGCCCATGCCCCAAATGCCGATCTTTTTTATGCCTGGATCTTCTATGAATCCCACTACCTTCCGTAAGGTATGTATTGATGTTTTCGCTTCTATTCTACGCACAGGTATCTCCTCAACTGTACGTGGAGGCGCATCGATCATGACTGCACCATCAAACTTCTTAAGTTCGGAGATTCTATCGATCAAATCCACCATGTCTTTACCTAGCTTCATGCACGAGCAACATCCTCTCAAACACTTCTTCTCCTGCTTGAACTCTTCTTCGATCGCATTTGTTTGGTTCTCAATCTGTTCAACTTCCTTAACCCAACCTTCAAATTGGCAGCTACGAACCTTTCCTGGACTGCATCTATCTACTTCTGTTTGCTTGTCACGTCTCATAGCGTACAACATTTCGGCCTCTGTATTGAGCTTCTTGAAATTCTTTTTCAGGTTTTCGACATAGCCAATTCGACGAAGAAGGTGAGCCCCCAAGCACTTGACTGTCTCCATGTCCACTACACAAATAAAAAGTTACAAATGGCCACGAACAATAAATCTTATGAATCTCAAATCAAACCCAGAGGACACACACACACACAAAAAAAAAACTCTTTGATACTAAAAATCTTAAAAAAATTGTGGAACATGAATGTCACTCTGAAAAAAAGATTTCTAATGCACTTGAAATGTAAATTAAGACAAGAGGGGGTACTAGTTAACTAAGACCAGAGGGGGTGCCATTTAATTACCCCAATTACGTGGGGGGTAAGACAAAAAAAGCAAAAAAAAAAAAAAAGAAAAACCATGAAATGCATAAGGTTCCGAGGCATTTCAGAATAAAAAAGACAAGGTTGGTAAATTTTTAAAAAAAAAACACAGAAAACATAAAATTAGACTGAAAGAAACAGAAAATTCCATGAATAAGAAGTAATTAAAACACAAAGCTTCTACTAACGAATTAATTGAAATCGACATAATAGAAAATGAAGATCTTACATCCTGACGTGTGATCGGATCACCTACCAACCCCGGAAGCGCCTCTCTCTCTCTCTCTTCTTCGTTCCTTCGAGAATACCCTGCAACCCCGGAATCAGCCGATATGAGAGCATTAAAGAGAAAAAAGCAGTGGACAATGGCCGACAATACTTGACGTTGACAAGAGCAGGGCCATGGACCCCTTTTGGGGACTGATGCAATAATGAGTCGGATCCACGTAGGGGTGCCAATCCTTGACCCGACCCGCCAACCAGACCCGAATCACCCAAAGTTAGCGGGTTTGGGTTTGGCCTAAACGGGTTTGGACCATAAACGGGTCAACCGGATTGACCCGTTTATTTAATGGGTCGGGTTCGGGTTTGTACTTATAACCCGACTTGATCCGTTTACCAAATGGGTCGTGTCAACCCGATCAAATCTGGCCCAATCCGGCTAATCTTGACCTAACCCGACAGGTTTACATGGGTTTTGTTGACCCAACCCGATCCAACACGACCCGGCCCGTTTAGAAAACAGGTTGGGTCAGGTCAACCCGTTTATTAGACGGGTCGGGCTTGGGTTTAAGGTTTTGACCCATTTATTAAAAGGGTCGGGTTCGGATTGGATGTTTTGCCCTTATTCCTATATCTCAACCCGACCAGAATCCGAACCGACCCGACCCATTGCCACACCTAGGTGTCCCATTGGAAGTCTTTTTCTTTCTTTCTTTCTTTTTTCCCTTTCTTTTTTCACTTCCGACTGACTTCCACATCAAAATGGACTCCTACTTTTGAGTGGGGCACTTTTTGCAAGGCCAAGAAGGAAACTTCATCCCACTTGCTTCTTAGGTGCCCGCTTACCAGGATGCTTTGGGACCACTTCGAGCATCGATGAGGGGTTCACTTCCAAATCCCACATAGTACTCTATGTGCTCTTTGGTTGACGTAGAAGAGGCGGAGAGTGAAGAGAAGCATCCAGACCCTATGGGACGTGCTGGCGATGGCGTTACTGTGGTGCTTTGATTGGAAATGAATAGAAGGATGTTTATCAGCAAAGAAACAGCTAAATCTGAGCCTGCTAGATCACTTGTTTCTATCTCTAAGCTCTGGATCTCGGCATGAGTTGATTCTTTCACGAAGGAGGTTAGAGATTTTTATAATTTGATTGTAACATGATCCTTATTTGATATTCTAATAAACTGGTTGGGGGCTGTCTAACCCTCCCTCGTTTTTTAGGGATTCTCAAAAAAACATCTACATGGATGATTGAACTGTTGTAGGGTCTGAATTTTTTTTTTTTTATTTTAGGGCAACCGAATTGATACTATGTTGCTCGGGGGCTGCCTACCCCTCTCTTGGTAATTTTTCAACGTTAGTAAACAACAAAAAGTTACTGGTGTGCTAATAAGATGTAGCCCCTGAGTCCAAACCTGTGGCATGTGCATGTGGACTTGTCATATATGTGGGCTAATATATATGGCTTTGGTTATGGGTCTACTCATGCCTCAACTTGGAATCAACCCGTATTTATTCGGGTTCACAAAACTTAGAATTGAACCAACCCATTTGGTCGAAATATCCGAACCAGTTAACCCGACCCATTTAGGTCGGGTTGGTTCAGTTATCGGTTTAACCCGACCAAAGTTGCACCCCTAACTATAAGGAGAGTGTTAAAATGGTAAACAAAAAACATAGAATACAAGTTGTGTAGAATACCATTCAAAACAACCGTTTTGTGATTCTCTAAACAAAAAAAACAACCGTTTTCCCTTTTGGATTCAAAAAAGAAAAAATTAGGGGAGAACAACGGTATTTTTGGCATTCTAAAGACAGAAAATTAGGTATAGGTCTACAATAACATTTTTGTTTGGTTAAGAGGAGAAGTTCATTTGTTTGTTTACAATCTATATAACCAGGGACGTCGCCTTTGTGCTGACTAGACAAAATGGAACCACTGACTAGGACACATGAGCCGCCCCCTCCCTAGCTTCTAGGAGTTGTTAGCAAGCTTCAAGGGGAACGGGGGCTAAGTTTAAGGGGTTGACTTAATAGGGCCGGCCACAAAAGGCAATAAGGGGGCCAACCTATTCGCTTACACAAGCGAGAGAGATACAAGGGAGGCTGACCACAACTTGTTTACACAAGGTGTAGGGGTCGACCCCTATATAAGAGCAAGGGAGGAGGGGCCGGCCACTGATGATGTCACACCCCGGATTTTCGCTCTACAGTGCGAGAACCCCCGGGCATGAACTATTTACTGCCATTTTTTTTTAGAAAATAAAGTTTTAATTTTAGTTTGTTCTTTTTTTTAGAAAAAGAAGAACGCTACTCTCTCTCTCTCTCTCTCTCTCTCTCTCTCTCTCTCTCTCTCTCTCTCCGATAAAGTTATTTTGAATCTTATGTAGATATCTATAACGTGTAATTTTTATTTAAACTAGTAATGCCAGTGCTTGTCGGCACTCCTGTGGCCGCCTTCTGCGGCACTACCCCGCCGCCTCCGTCAACCACTACAACAATGCCGCTGACCACCCACCTTGCTATATATGCTACCTCTCGCCCGTCCCCCAGCCCCAGACATCAAAAGGGTTGAGACAAAACACCACTATCGCACGGGGAGTGTTGACAGACCCTGGTATTAAATTAGTAAATATAACTTAGCAGGTTTAGCAAAATATGCAAATACTAATTGAATACTAAAACTTAATATTTGAGCCAAAATGGAGTAAAAATTTGAGCCGAAATGGAGAATAAATTTGCTAGTGTTTGCATGTTGGCTTATGGATAATTGAGATATCCATTTGTAGTCCTACATCGATCTCAGAGAGGACAAAATTTGATACATAGTTTCAAATGACAAAAATAGTAATAATAATAAAGATGCTAATTGTTAGTTCTAGTTAGAAATAGGAGTGCTCGTAATTAATTTGAGGATAGAGAAAAACAAGCCCAATGTTTTTCTGCCAAATTATATTTTTACCGAAACTTGACGTGGCACTTGATCCCAGCCATCCCTATGCCTACTGGTCGGGCTGAGTGCAGTGATCCATTGAGGATGAGTTTGGATCTCCTCCAGTCGGTCGTCATCGGTCGGTGGGCCCGGCGCACATCACAGCCGCATGAATGGTGTTCGATTCAGTTTCGGGTGGCCTGCCATCATGCGGCTGTGATGCGTGAGAGCCCACGGGTTGGACCGGCTGGAGAAGATCTGAACTAATCGGGGATAAACGTGATCATGCCACATCGGGTTGGTAGAAAGGTTTAGATAACATCATTATTTTCAAAAAATAAAGATAAAAAATAGAAGGTAAAGTCATACTTCACAAAAAGGTAATTCAAACATCACACATGAGAGACAAACGCTCAGCACGAATTTTAGGCATAAAATATATATATATATATATATATATATATATATATATATATATAGAGAGAGAGAGAGAGAGAGAGAGAGAGAGAGAGAGAGAGAGAGAGAGAGTAGAAAAATACACCATTACACAAGAGAAAGAGAAAGAGAGAGGCGGTCAGAATGGGAGAAGCTGGTAGGGGTGAGAGGAAGCTGGTCTTAATTTGTTAACCGGGCCTTATCTCCTTCATTCCTTCTCATCGAATGATGCAAGCGGCTGAAGTTGGGTTTTGATTTCATCATCTTCCCACTGCAGTGCATCCCACCACGCTCTGCCGCAATCGATCCTCTTCAGTGTGGACGTTTTGCTGTGGATGCCAAAAGGGAGCCTCCTCAGATTCGGACATCGCTCAATGTTGATTATCTCTATTGAGGGCCATGCCAAGACTTGTTTGCAAATAATCTCCAAATTTGGTAGGTTCCTTAATCTCAAGGTCTTGAGTTTGGGAAGAGCATTATTAATGCATTCGACAATAGCACCCCCTTCCACTTCTATTATCTCTTTGATTTTTTTGCAGTTGGAAACACGCAACTCTTCAAGGTTGGGGATCAATGTCTCGAGGTTAGGGGATGAACAATTCCTGTCAATTAATAGATTCTCGATTCCCGGACATTCTTTAACCTCTAAGTGTTTAAGACGAGTCATGTTCTCCACGCCAAATTCCCGTAACAGGTCTTTGATGCTATTGTGCCGCCATAGCAAAAAACACTCTGCACGGCACAAAACCTGCTTAATCACCTGAGGAGGGGCACCATCACCATCCATAAACTGCAAGATTCGACCTACTGATAGAGTGTTATAAAAAGGAAATTTACCAGGAGGACTGACTTGAAACGTGAAAGATGATAGTTTTCCATTCTGCCATGCTGCACTCTGTTCGATAAAACGTTGGAGATATCCCACTTTTGTAAACCAGAACTCAAGATGAGTCAGTTTCGTCAAAGTGCAAACCTCCTCCATCACGTATTCCAGATTCCTATCCCAATCCCGCACAATACCCCCCTTCATGTGTATTCTCAAGTCCTCCAACAGAGAGAGTCTCGATACTATTCCCTGCAGAATCATCATCTCCCCATCACCACCATGAGCTCTGGAAAACACCACATGCAAGCACTTTAGACGAGTCAATTCCCCCACCATAATCGGCAGACCTCGAATCCCGTGGTTGAACCCTGGGATCCTCCATCCAATCTGAAGCACCTCAAGTGCCTTCACTGCTCCTATTTCGGGTGGGAGTTCAATCAAATTCAAACAATTATTTAGGTACATTCCACGAAGATGGACCAAGTTGCAGATGGACGGTGGTAAGGAATGGATACCGGTGTTGCTTAGGTCCAAAACTTGGAGCGCGGGCTTGTCATTGAAAAACGACTCCGGGATGTCTTTTAGATTATGATTACCTTGCAGTAGCAGTGTCGAGAGAACGGGGCAGACCGTCCGCTCGGGCAACCGTTTTAGTTTATTCTGCATCAAAGAAACAGCGTTGCATTCTTTCCATTGCTCCTCTCCTGGAGGGGTTTGTATCCCCTTGCCGGCTCTCACCAAGAACTTATAATTATTACTATTTCCTCCCCAAGTGGCCTCTATGGATGTGATTCTCACTGCAAGATCACGAATCACGTCATGCATCTTCACACTCTCCCGTCCCCAAATATCTTCGCATCTCTCCAGCAAAGAAGCATCTAC
Organism: Chamaelirium japonicum; assembly: GCA_947650365.1. Taxonomy (NCBI): domain Eukaryota; kingdom Viridiplantae; phylum Streptophyta; class Magnoliopsida; order Liliales; family Melanthiaceae; genus Chamaelirium; species Chamaelirium japonicum. Next base: position 26,260,991 of record OX393551.1, on the reverse strand, counting down.
AAGGTCTTTCAGTATAGTGTGACCTGCATCAACAGCCTCTGCTAAGCTCTCCATAGTACCACCGTCATTTTCTAAAAACCCTGCAGCCCTCCAATATTCTATCAGCTCTTCTACATCTATCGCGGTATCTTCAGGGTACAATGCACCATACAAGAAGCACCTTTGTCTATCACCCTTTAATCTGTCGTAACTGAACCTCAATCGCTTAAATACCGCTTCCTCCATATCTTCTATCTGGAATGTTGCTGCAGACCCCAACTCTCGTAACGCATTCTTCCAGACACGAACATCACCCTCGTCTCGCAGAGCCCCCCCGACTACAATTATCGCAAGCGGCAACCCTCCACATTCCTTGACCACACCTCTAGCCAATGCCTGGATTTCGGGTGAATCAATTATACTACCCGCTTTCACACGGAATAATTCCCACGATTCTTCCTCGGACAATACCTCCACACCGATCTGTTTATCAGTTCCCATCTTGTGGCAAACCTGTCGATCTCTAGTCGTCAATAATATCTTGCATCCATTCTCTTCATTAGGAATTGGAATTCCCACTTCTTCAAGATTTAATCTCTCCCAAACATCATCCAGAAGCAACAGATACTTGATGTTTCTCAATCTATCGTATAACCTCCTGGAAACTCCATCGTCAGACATGCCATCTGGTAGACTCAGTGACAACCTTTGTGCAACCTCATTCTGCACCATCCTTAAGCTCCAATCTCTTGAGACGGTTACCCATATCACAATATCAAACATCTGAGCTATTTCTGGTAGGTTGTTTATATTCTTCATCAGCGTCGTCTTTCCAACACCGCCCATGCCCCAAATGCCGATCGTTTTTATGCCTGCATCTTCTATGAATCCCACTACCTTCCGTAAGGTATGTATTGATGTTTTCGCTTCTATTCTCGGCACAGGTATCTCCTCGACTGTACTTGGAGGCGCATCGATCATGACTGCACCATCAAACTTCTTAAGATCGGAGATTCTATCGATCAAATCCACCATGTCTTTACCTAGCTTCATGCACGAGCAACATCCTCTCAAACACTTCTTCTCCTGCTTGAACTCTTCTTCGATTGCATTCGTTTGGTTCTCAATCTGCTCAACTTCCTTAACCCAAGCTTCAAATTGGCAGCTAAGAACCTTTCTTGGACTGCATCTATCTACTTCTGTTTGCTTGTCACGTCTCATAGCGTACAGCATTTCGGCCTCTGTATTGAGCTTCTTGAAATTCTTTTTCAGGTTTTTGACATAGCCAATTCGACGGAGAAGGGGAGCCCCCAAGCACTTGACTGTCTCCACCACTGGGCCAACGGTTTCCATGTCCACTACACAAATAAAAAGTTACAAATGGCAACGGACTATAAATTTTAGGGTTATTTTGACTTTGCCCCCCAAATTATGCCTTGAATTAGACTTTACCCCCCACCATTTCATTAATTAGACTTTACCCCCCAAAACTAACTGTTCCGTCAGCTCACCATCTAAGAGAAAGGGTGAGCTGACGGAAAAGAAATAACGTTTTGGGGGGTGAGCTGACGGAACAGTTAGTTTTGGGGGGTAAAGTCTAATTAATGAAAATGTGGGGGGTAAGGTCTAATTCAAGGCAAAATTTGGGGGGCAAAGTCAAAATAACCCAAACTTTATGAATCTCAAATCAAACCCAGAGGATACACACACAAAAAAAAAACTCTTTGATACTAAAAATCTTAAAAAAATTGTGGAACATGAATGTCACTCTGAAAAAAAGAATTCTAATGCACTTGAAATGTAAATTAAGACCAGAGGGGGTACTAGTTAACTAAGACCAGAGGGGGTGCCATTTAATTACCCCAATTAGGTGGGGGGTAAGTCAAAAAAAGCAAAAGAAAAAAAAAGAAAAACCATGAAATGCATAAGGCTCCGAGGCATTTCAGAATAAAAAAGACAAGGTTGGTAAATTTTTTAAAAAAAAACACAGAAAACAGAAAATTAGACTGAAAGAAACAGAAAATTCCATGAATAAGAAGTAATTAAAACACAAAGCTTCTACTAACGAATTAATTGAAATCGACATAATAGAAAATAAAGATCTTGCATCCTGAAGTGTGATCGGATCACCTACCAACCCCGGAAGCGCCTCTCTCTCTCTCTCTCTCTCTCTCTTCTTCGTTCCTTTGAGAATACCCTGCAACCCCGGAATCAGCCAATATGAGAGCATGAAAGAGAAAAAAAGCAGTCGACAATGGCCGACAATACTTGACGTCGACAAGAGCAGGGACATGGACCCTTCTCCGTGGACTGATGCGATAATGAGTCGGGTCCACGGTCCCGTTGGAGGTCTTTTTCTTTTCTTTCTCTCTTTTTTCACTACCCACTGAGTTCCACATCTAAATGGAATCCTGCTTTTGACTGGGGCACTTCTTGCATGGCCAAGAAGGAAACTTCTTCCCACTTGCTTCTTAGATGCCCACTCACAAAAGGGCTGGTAAGTTCGGACCCGACACGGCAGATCCGACACGACCCGACACGAAGTTAACGGGTCTGGGCCAGGGCTAAACGGGCTCGGGTCGACACGATAGACCCGTTTAATAAACGGATCGGGTCCGGATTTAGGGTCTGGACACAGTAGACCCGGGAAGACCCGTTTAGTATTCAACGGGTCGGGTCGGGTCGGGTCGGGTCTACCCGCAATCCGATACTATAATATATAATACCAACGGGTCTTTCGGGTCAGGTCGGGTCGAGTCGGATTGGGTCGGTTCAGGTCAACTGAATAGATGGTGCTAAACGGGGCTTACCATGTCTTATCGGGTCTACGCGTTTATTAATGGGTCGGGTACGAGTTTAGGATATAGACACGATTAGTTAAATGGGTCCGGTCTGGGTCCAGGGGTTTTGGACACGACACGAAACTAGACAAGACATGAATCCGACACGACACGACCCATTGCCACCCCTAACTCACAAGGATGCTTTGAGACTAGGGCTGGTAATTTCGGACCCGACACGAAGTTAGCGGGTCTGGGTCAGGGCTAAACGGATTTGGGTCGTAAACGGGTCGACACGATAGACCCGTTTAATAAACGGGTCGGGTCCGGGTTTAGGGTTTGGACACGGTAGATCCGGGAAGACCCGTTTAATATTCAACGGGTCGAGTCGGGTCTACCCGCAATCCAATATAGTTATATATAGTACCAGCGGGTCTATCGGGTTAGGTTGGGTCAAGTCGGATTGGGTCGGATCGGGTCAACTGAATAGACCCGTGTGGTTACCGAGTCTTATCGGGTCTACACGTTTATTAGCGGATCGGGTACGAGGTTAGGATCTAGACACGATTAGTTAAATGGGTTGGGTCCGGGTCTAGGGGTTTTGGACACAACCCGAAACTAGACACGACACGACCCGACCCGACCCGTTGACACCCCTATTTGGGACCGCTTCGAGCATCGATGAGGGGTTCACTCCCAAATCCCACGGAGTACTCTATGCGCTCTCTAGTCGACGTAGAAGAGGCGGAGAGTGAAGAGGAGCATCCATACTCTATGGGACGTCCTGGCGATGGGGTTACTGTGGGTGCTTTGATTGGAAATGAATAATAGGATGTTTATCAGCAAAGAAGCGGCTAAATCTGAGCCTACTAGATCACTTGTTTCTATCTCTAAGCTCTGGATCTCGGCATTGGTTGATTCTTTCATGAACGGGGCTAGAGATTTTTGCAATTTGATTGTAACCTGATCCTTTTTTCATATTTTAATAAAGTGGTCGGGGGCTGTCTAACCCTCCTTTGGTTTTTAGAAATTCTCTAAAAAACATCTACATGGACGATTGAATTGTTGTAGGGTCTTAATTTTTTTTTTTTTTGGGCAATTGAATTAATACTATGTTGCTCGGGGGCTGCCTACCCCTCTCTTGGTAATTTGTTCAATGTTAGCAAACAACAAATAGTTACTGGTGTGCTAGTAAGATGTAGCCCCCGAGTCCAAACCTATGGCAAATGTATGTGGACTTGTCATATATTTGAGCTAATATATATGGCTTCGGTTATGGGTCTACCCATGCCTCAACTTGGAATCAACCCGTATTTAGTCGGGTTCACAAAAATTAAAATTGAACCAACCCATTTGGTCAAAATATCCGAACCAATTAACCCGACCCATTTAGGTCGGGTTGGTTCAGTTATCAATTTAACCCGACCCAAGTTGCACCCCTAACTATAAGGAGTGTTAAAATGGGAAACAAAAAACATAGAATACAAGTTGTGTAGAATACCATTCAAAACAACCGTTTTGTGATTCTCTAAACAAAAAAACAACCCTTTTGCCTTTTAGATTCAAAAAAGGGAAAATTAAGGGAGAACAATGGTATTTTTGAGAAAATTAGGTATAGGTCCACAATAACATTTTTGTTTGATTAAGAGGAGAAGTTCGTTTGTTTGTTTACAATCTATATAACAAGGACGTCGCTTTTGTGCTAACTCGACAAAACGGAATCGCTGACTAGGCCAAGCTGACTAGACAAAAAAATAACCTCTATTTTTCTCATCTCTCTCTCTTTGATCTCTCTCTTTCTGTCTCTCTCTCTCTCTTTCCGATTCTCTCTCTCCTCGGTTCTCTCTCTCCATGATCTCTTTCTCTCTCTCCGTATCTCTCTCTCTCCACGATCGCTTTCTCTCTCTCCGTATCTCTCTCTCCGTATCTCTTTCTCTCCCTGGCTTTCTCTCCCCGTGGTTTTCTCTCTCTCTCTCTCTCTCTCTCTCTCTCTCTCTCTCTCTCTCTCTCTCTCTCTCTCTCTCTCTCTCTCTCTCCCCCCTCCAGCTCTCTCTCTTCCCTGGATCTCTTCAGCTCTCTCTCTGTCTCTCTCTTCCCCTTATCTCTCTCTCTTCTCTCCCGATCTCTCTCTAGAGTAAAAGGACGGCTGGGATTTGGTTAGCTATAGCTCGGGATAGAGAGAGAGAGCTATGATCTGGTGTAAGGGAAATAAAAAAAAAGATCGCCAAAATTTACGGAGGGGAGATGGGAGATTGCGATTGAGATTAAATAAGAGAGAGACAGTTAGGGAAAGAAAACAAAAGAGAGAAAATAGAGAATCAGTTAGAGAAAATAGGAGAGAAAGGAGGAAAGATTAGGATCAAAGAGGAGAGAGAGATGATCGGAGAGGTAGAGAGGGGGGTGCGTAAGTTTTTTAGGGGAGAGAGATTCGCGAGAGGGGTGTGGACCTATGTGCATGGGTTTGGGATTGCTATGATCAATGCATGGGCTGAGGTGCTGCGGAGAGAGGGAGAAAATCACGATGGGTTCGGGTTGCCATGTTTTAAGAATGATCTCGAATGGTTTGGATCAGGTTTGAGAGGGGAGGAAGGGTGTTGCAATCAGGCTTGAGAGGGGGATCAGATACAACTGGGCTTGGGCTTTTCAGACGGCTGTGGGTAATAGATAGAGATTGAGATATGGATGGCTCAGACATGGGTTATGTTCAAGGGACGACTGTGATAAAGGTCGGATAGAGAGGGAGTCGGATTTTCTGACGTGCATGCATGGCTGGCTAGGTTTGGACAGTTGGTTTGCGTGCTTGATAAGGAAGGGAGTGAGAGAGAGAGAGAAGGAGAGCGGAAGAGATCGAGAAGGTCGGACGGGATTTAGAGAGAGAGTGGGTCAGACGTGAGAGAAAATAGGGGGGTAGCGCATGGGATGTCTCTCTCTCTCTCTCTCTCTCTCTCTCTCTCTCTCTCCTTCTGTCTCTCTCTTTATCTCTCTCTCACACTCTCTTCCCCACTCTCTCTCTAGGGGGGGTTGGTCGTGTGCTCGCTTCTTGCCAATCGACACAGGCATGCACCGGAGCAAGGCCGTAGGATTTTAAATCTGGTTTTGCTGGGGTGTCGGTCCACTAGAACGAGACCGTAGGAACTGGGCTTTACCGTCGAAGGCGGCCGCTTTGGTGGCAGAGAATGTCTCAGTCGCTGTTGGTGGTGTCGGGGTTATCGGTCCGTCGGGACAGGGCATCTGTAAGCCGGTGTTGTTGCTGAAGTATTTTATTGCTGAAGGCGGTCAGGTGAGTTTGCGCTGAATATGACGATATGGGTGGTGATACCCGTGGGTGTCTTGCTGTCGAAGCCGGCCCGCTGCATTGTCCAAAGGTGTATTGCCTCGTTCGTTGGCTCGCTAAATTCTTGATAGGTGTGTTGCCGCCGAAGGCGGCCCACTGCAGTGCCAACAGGCACGGGCATACACTAGTAGGTCTACAGGCTATAGTTAGTTTTAAAGGTTATTCTCTTCCACGTTTTTTGCATGTAAGAGAACATTTTCTAACCGTTTTAGATGACATGTCTTTTTTAATACCAAAAATACCCATGAGATCCTCTCATGTTAATTGACAATAGATGCTATAGTGCCACGGGTTGCTTATAGTGATTTTACTATAGCAACTACAGTGATTTCATCGCAGTTACTATAGAGATTTCACCGTGGTTTCTACAGTGATATCACTATAGCATTGAGACAGATCGGTCTCCCCTTCCAGAATCTTCATGATCAATTGTCAAACCTAGATAAGGAGGGACTCAACCTATCTCTTACTATGCTGGAGGATGATACTATTCTCGATATTGCTTTGGCTATCGGTTTCTCTAGCAAGGTGACGGATCGAAATCCTTTCTAGTTCAAATTCGTGAGTTTGAAAGGTCGAGCGTTTCGAAGTCTTGATTCCTAGGGGTCTTTGGTTCTTCTTGTTAGGGCTTTTCGAGTTAGGCCGTGTTGGCCGGGGATTTCTTTTGGGGTTTGATGCCTCTTAGGCATAGTTGTACTTTTGGTTTTCTTTAATTAGGGGTCAAGGCCGAACCCCCCCTCACCATACCAAGAGAGATTTCTCAAAAAAAAAAAAAAGCATTCAATACCATTTTGTATTGAGTACCACTTAAAATCATTGTAGCAGTTACAGAGAAATCATTGTAGCAGCTATGATAATTACCTTGATTGCTACAGAGATTTTGTCATGACTGCTATAGTGAAATCATTGTAGCACTGGATATCATTTTATATATTTAAGTACTTTTTAAAATCACTGTATAAAATTGAGTATCATTTCATATATCTGAGTATCATTTTAAATCATTGTAGCAGTTACAATGAAATCACTATAGCAGCTAAATTGAAATTATCGTAGCTGCTACATTAATTTCATTGTATGGAATTGAGTATCATTTTATATATTTGAGTACTAGTTTAAAACATGATAGTGAATTGAGTGTTATTTTATATATCTGAATATTATTTTAAATCATTGTAGCAGCTACAGTGAAATCACTGTAATCTATATTGAAATTATCGTACATGCTAGAGTAATGTCATTGTAGTTGCTACAATGATTGGTTTAAAATGATACTCAAATATATTAAATGGTATTCAGTGCTATAATGATTTCACTATATCAGTCATGCCGAAATCTCTGTAGTACTGACGACAAAAATCACTGTAGGTGCTAGAGTGCAATACAGTAGCAACTATAGTGATTCCACCATCGGTATCAAAACTAATAGTTTAGTGGGGGCGCAACATCTTTGGTTAATAGAAGGATAATTTGATAACTTTTTATAGACATATGCATGCATCTTTTTACCAGCCGCAAAACTTAATACAACTTGATTTTTACTATTGGATCTTGATGACATAACATTTTTTGTCGGAAACTATTGTTAACAGAATGTTGCTATGGGACTTAACATTAAGCCCCTCTTCAAAAAATATGGTAAAGTCTTTTAAGTCGATTCAAATGGCGTAATGATTATTTTTGTCCCCCTTGCTTCTAAGATACCCGTTCACGAGGAGACTTTAGGACTACTTCGAGCATCAATGTGGGGTTTGCTCCCACCCGAGTACTTTATGCACTCTTTGTTCGATGTGGAGGCAAAGAGTGAAGAGAAGCATCCAGACTCCATGGGATATCCTGGCGATAGGGATATTGTGGGTACTTTAGTTGGAGCGGAAAAACATGATTTTTTTTAATAGCAAAGAAGTGACTGAAGCAGAGCTTATTAGATCGGTTGTTTCTATCTTTAAGCTTTGCATCTTCTGATGGGTTGATTCGTTCACGAGCAAGGCTAGAGATTTTTATAATTTGATGTAACCTGATCCTTTTTTAATATTCTAATAAATTGCTCGAGTGCTGCCTATCCCTCCCTCATTTTTGAGGGGTTCTCAAAAAAACATCTACATTGACGATTGAACTGTTGTAGGGTCTCGATTCTTTTGGGAGTCGTTCAAGCCAGGTTTGGGTCGGGAGATCCCAATCCTGGGACGGGTTTGGGTCAGGACATCCTAAGCCCGGGCATGGCCCGAGCTTATGAGGGTGTGCCCAAACCCGTCCCTGGCCCAAAGTAAACAAGCTGGTGGCTTTCGAGGAATACGGTTTTCTGAAGGGTATGTCATGGAAGATCCGCACACGTTCGTGATTTATATTTGAAGTCAACTTTTTTCGTTATGAAAGTTCTTTCGGTCACAGGGTTCTGAATCTTTACAAAACATTGAATTATTTTTGTTGGAAGCCTTCTCACTTTCCTAACCTATACACCAATGTTCTAGGTTAGAAAAATGCCCATTGTGGTCTATTGCATGAGTAGTGGCTTGGCTCTTCACCCCTTGGTTTAGGGTTCGGAGAGCGTCTCTTGGCCTCCTCGGATGCCGTCGGTGGCTCGGAGGAGGCCGGGATGTCAGGCAGATTGGATAGGGGGATGGATCTGGAGCCCCCTTCCCTCCCCTTGTAGATAGGGGGTCTCCGGCGGCGGCAATTTGTGTTCATCTCTCTGGGGCGGTGCGATTCCCTTCTCTGCTTGCTTTCTTTGGCCTCCGACGGCTTCGGGATGGCATTCTCCGGCGGTCAGCGACGAGAGTGGTAGATCTGGCCCCAGGCCCGCCGGCGGCGGAGGTTCCGAAGATGGGGTTTCTAGGTCCCCTCCTCTGCAACACGGAGCGAATCCCGATGGCGCTTTGGCGGAGGCGGTTGGATCGGAGCTGGAGGAGTAGATCGGTGTCGCCTCTTCATTTTATATGCTGAGATGCTGGATGGTGTTTTTTGGCATCTTTTTGGTTTTTTTTCCCCTTTCTTTCCGTCGGTGAGCGGTGTATTGTCTCCGCCGACGTGCGGTTGCGCTATGGTCCGCCTGTGTGGTGCTTTCCGCTGGCGAGCGGTGGTGTGCGGTGTGTTAAGTGGTTGGGGGTTTCTGCTTTTTTGTTCCACCCGGTGGTGGTGGTTGTCTGTTCGCCAGGTGGTGCTTTCGTTGGGTTGCGCCGGACTGTGGCGCCTCCCGGAGGTCAGTTGACCTCCCCTTTCCATGAACCAAAAAAAAAAAGAAAAAAAAATTGCTAATTGTAAAAGCAAGTAAAAGTCATTGCATTTGTATTTGCTTTATATGAGAAAAAAGGAATTATAAGCATATTTCTTTATCGCCTGTTAATGGGTATACTGTTCACTGAAGTTTCTGTCGATTTCAGTTTGTAACCTTCTCTAACCATTGTAGATGGGGCTATTATCAATACCATGACCTACTTGTTGGTTCCCTCCCTGGATCAAGCTTGGTTGCTTGCGGAATCAACCGGTCGACATAACTGTGTTGGGGATTTTCAGGAGGAGGTTTGGTACTTAGATAATTTTGCTGGGATTCCTTCAATAAAGAGGTTGAATCTCCTTGGTTAGTGGGTGATGAGAACGATTTTGTTCCAACCTCAAAGATGTTGGAACATCACCCTCTCTCTCATTGGTCCATTTCAAGGGCTTTTTGTCATTTCACCAAGATAAATAGTGGGAACCAACGGGCTCGAACTTTCCCTCAAGGCCGTTGTGTCTTGTTTGCGCGTGCGAATCCTGGCCATTGATGTCATATTCACGGGATTATGGAAATAATAAATAACAGCTGCTGACTGCCTCCCCCCGTTTCGATCTTCGAAGCCATTGCTTTAGCGCCTAGTCCCCTGGCCGCCTGGCAAGTCCAGCAAAAAAAGAAGATAAATAGTGGGAAATGACATGCATGGTCTTGAAATGAACCAATGAGAGAGAGGGTGATGCTTCAACTTCTTTAAGGAGGTTGGAACAAAATTGGTCTCGTGGGTGATTAACAAGGAGGGAGGCCTTTAGGATTAAACCGAATAAGGTGTCGTTTTTGGGTAAATAATTAGGCTTAGGCCTACGAGGAGAGGTGCAGTGCGTGTGCGATTGGGCATTTAGAGGCGCACTTTGTACTAAGCAAGACATACCAGTGCCTCGCTTGAGGCGCCTTTCTTTTAGGCTACGCTAAGTCCGGTCGGGCTGACTCGGATTTGAGTCCGGGTTGGCACGGTGGTTCAATGGGTCGGATCGACCCACTTGTAGGCAGTTGCAACCCGTCAGGTTGGACGTTTGGATCGACCTGGCGGTTGGGCCTGATAATTCGAGCACCTTTTGGGCTTGGCTGTTTTGTACTATCAGTTGGACCAAGGGATGCTTCTTGGCACCCCGTTAACTTGCGAACCAATGCAACCCGTCGCCAATCCAAGGGTTTCTCGAGCCTTATAAATCCAGCCTGGTGATATACTCTGGATTGCTCAATTGAATTCTCTTTTACTTCTTTCTTCTTTATCAGAGAAAATCCTTGTACTAGATTCCAGATCGTGGGTTCTTCATCAGTGTTGGGTGTAGTCTTACAATGACTGACATATCTTGAAAGCGATTCGCAAAAGACCCGGTATCAACTAGTGGGTGTGAACAACACTTTTTCATAATCTCCGTCAACAACATTTTCAACAAATTGTTCAACTCGGAGGGTTCCGTGAAGATCCGTCATTGGAACAATCCAAAGCTGCCAAAGCTGAAGCTGAAGCTGAAGGGGCATAAGTTGGTCTTCAAAGAGAGTAATTACAAACATTAGACAAACCAACCTGCCCAACTTCGTACTGTCATGACCCAAATTGAGTCAAGGCTTTGGTCCGAACTTGACCGATTCAAAAACCATGGTCAAAACCTCTAACCGATATAAGCCGGTTTGATCCATACCCGACCCAAAGTGGACCGGACTCCGGTGGCTATTGGTTTGGGTCAAAAAACAAAAGAAGAGAATTTTATGGGGTTATTAACGTTAGCTCCTTAAAAAGGTTTTCGTTTTATATTAAGGGTATGTAAAGTTTGAACTTAACGTTAAGTCCCTGTAGTTGGACTTTGGCAAATGCGAGCTCATTCTCCCGAGCACATGTAATAAGAAAAAAATTTAATTATAATTTTACCCCTACAGAACCCATGCGGCCCTCCTTACATGACGCGGACCTACCCGATCGGTAACAAGACGGTCAGAATCCAAACCCGAGTCACCAGAATCACCCCGCACGGCCACATGGCTACAACCCCTCCACCGCATATATGGACACCGTGGCCGGTGCTCGTCTCGGACCACGGAGCCCACTGATGCGGAATCGGCGAACCTTGGCACAAATGGACGGTCTCCGATTGTTCTCCTCCGTGTCCTCTCCGTATTGACGGCGTGGGGGAGGCCGATCGGTGTCCGAGCATGATGCGGGAGTGGTGCAAAACCCCTCCCCAAGCTCGGTTCTCTGTGAAAGAATGAGTGCCACCATTCATAAATTCGAATGCAATTTTGGACATTTACGTGATAAATTCAAATGCCACTTTATATGTAGTTGGACTTTGACTAACGCAAGCTCCTTCTCCCGTGCATATGTAATACTGAAAAATTTTAAATAACAATTTTACCCATATAGATAAAGTATAACAATCGTAACAAAAAGAGTAACAATCGTTAAAGAGCAAAAATCCATTAGTTTTGGCTAATGCGGGCTCCTTCTGCCGCTCACATGTAATAACAAATTTTTAAATGATAATTTTAGCCCTACATATAAAGTGTAACAATCTTAGCAAAAAGTAAGAATTGGTAAAGAGTAACAATCCATTAGCAAAGAGTGACAATTTGATATGGTAAAATGCCTTAATTTTAGGGGTATTTTTGCTCATTTGGTCACAATATGATTATATGTGTGCAAAAAAATGCATTTAACTATGCAAAACCAAGTCAATTCTATCTCGCACATAAAGAGTAACGATTAGGAAAAATAAAGAGTAACTTCGGCCGGTTGACATAATATATTTTTTTTGATAAAAATATACAGAAAAAAATTAAATTTTTTTGTGGTTTTAAATCGACAATCTAGAGTGATTTCAATTGATTTTCATGCAAAAAATAGTTCGTGTTAAGTTGATGGCAGAAAATATAAATTTAATGAACTTGGGCTAGAAGTTATTATCCTTTTTTTTTCCTTTCTATTTGGTTCGGTGGGATTTTGGGAGGGAGCTATTGCAATACGGAACTTGTAGGAGGGCTTATTACAAGTTGATACCTTTGTCAGGGAGCTATCATTAAGTCCCCCAAATTTTACTCACCTCCCAAAATTAGTTCCGCTTACCCCACTTCCCATTCGTTCTCATTTTTGTGTGGGGTATGACCAGCATACCCTATATCACCGAGCACACCCCATCCTCCCTCTTTCATACCCCCATCCCCTCTAGACCTCCGTACCACATCGCATCTCGTCAGCATGCCCGTCAACGGAGCCGCTACCGCCTCTCCTCCTTGTCCTCGTCAGAGTCGTCGTTGCGCCCCTTGTGGGTGTAAAATCTAGTTAACGCCCTACAGTGGGACCCGCAACCCTACATGGGGTCCATGAATACTATTCGGGGTCTAGTAAACCCCCCCCCCCCCGAATATTTACCAGAACCCCCGGTATTCTTGAACCTCTACAAATAGCCAACCCTGTAAATACTATAGACCGAAATTCACTATTCCACATTCCACTTTCTGTTTTCCATAGCTCCTCGAGTTTTTTGGTTTTCAAACTCCAGCTAAGCCTACTCCACCCTCTGTTTACTTGTAAGAAGCAGTCCTCGGCCTGTCGAGAGTAGCATTACCTCTTCAGAGTTAGTGAATTCAAAGGTTGCATCTTACCGCATGGAGACGTAGGCTTCGGCCGAACTTCGTCACCACATCACATGTCGACTCTCTCTCCCTCTCTCTCTTTATCCTTCTTTGTCTCTCTCTACTCTATAGTGTCGATGCGACAGCTAAGCATTTGACAGCTCATCACGTGACAGCTCAGCGTTTCATAGCGTGCCACATCTGGAAGGGTTAAACCTTTCATCAACTGTTGGAGGGGGACCGTACGACGGCCGTAATCCTCCCCCACTCTCCTTATCATCTTTTACATCGTAGGAGCTGCGATCGCCTCCCTTCCCCTCCCTGTCGCCCAGCTTGTTTGGTAGTTCGATGCGGAACATGATGAGCAATATTCATCAGTTAACTATCAAATGTAGCTCCACATGTTCGCCATTGGACTATCAAACATGCTGAATAATATTCGACAGCTAATTAACTGTCAAACATCGTGTTTTTTCTTTTAAGGAACAATATGTTCGACAATTAATTGTCAAAGGAGGAAAGGAAGGGGGGGCTATGTCACCTCCAGGGATGGAAAATGTGATGGGAAGGAGAGGAAGTAGTGGCTCTTGCAGTGGAGAAGGAGGAGGGGAAGGCACCGACGTTGGGGATGGGTGCCGGAGGTGTTGGTATCAGAAGTGGGCAATGATGGATAAGCCAATGAGGAGATGATGGGGTATGGAGGTTCGGAGGGAAACATGTTAAAGAAGAGAATGAGAGGGGGGGGGGCGTAGATAGGGTATGCTGGGAGGGAGAATAGGGTATGGGATAGTGTGAAAAATTCTTGCTATAAAACAAAAAAATGGTTTCCCATGAGAAGCGATGCATATCATTTTGGGGCCTGAATAAAATTTCAACATGAATTGCATATACTTTTGGGATAGCATTTTTGCCACCCGGCAGGTATGCTACACTTGCAAAGGTGCGCTCGGCCATATAAAGGTGCACTACTAAATGGGGGAATAACGGAGGTAGCGAGATCTAGGCTCTTTGTTCTCCCTCTGCCTCCCTCCCCCACTGCTCCTACCACCATCGGATGTGTTGGGCAGTGATTTTATGGCTCGATAAGTGTCAGCGAAGCTTGGCTGGCGGTCGGAGGGCTCAATCACTGATCGAAAAATCTCAAATGATCGTGGGAGAAGCTTGGTCTGCCGTCGGAGGGCTCGATGACCGGTCGGAGGCGGTTGATTGACAACAACAGTGGTGGTGGATGTTTGTTAGGGTTTATATTTTGGGGTGGAGGAATCCCGATATCTCATTTCCGTTTAGTGAGCAAGTGCAACAATAATTTTCTTGGAGCAAAAATGCTACCCATCTTTTCTTGGAGCGATGTTCAGAATGCGGTCCCCAATCCTACGAGATGTGCGATGATATGAGTTGGCGTGTTGCACATAGACACTTAGTGTGAGACATTTTTCAATAATTTTTGGGGACTTAATGAGAGGTCACTGACAAGAGATCGTTTTAAGAATAAGGACACCTAAAAAGATGGTGTTACAATAGGTCCCTCCCGAAAAGGATCCAGCTAGAGGAAGTCCCACACATAACTTTTATCCTTTTTTAATGACCAAATTAGCCCTTAGCGTGTGCCCCTCCGTCCTTGCCGCTACAGGACTCCAACACCGGATTTGCTACAATGATTTCATTGTAGCATTTTTTTTTTGGCACGATTTCACAGAAAAATATATTGCTACAGTAATTTCACTGTTGCAAAAGAGTAACAATCAGCACAAATTGTTACTCTACAAAGATTGCTACTCCATATGCAAAGATTGTTACTCTTTCACTTAGGAATGGCAACGAGACGGGTTAAATGGGAAACTCGACCCGACCCGACCCTATTGAGTTGAGTTTGGGATTTACGAAATAAAACCTGATCGGGTTTGGGACGGGGTCAGGATTAGCCGACCCGACTCGATTACATATATGTTATTTTTTTTACCGTTCGATAATTTACTCGGTTATAGTCTAATATCCTATTTTATATTGTACCAATAATATATTTAAGGAGATAAAACAACTCATGCCTTTTGTTTATAAAATTTCTAGAACATATTTGATTTAACCAATCAATATGTTCATGATGTTTAACTGGTTGTAGATTTGTAGTAAGATATACATTTTCATTGTAGTGCATTTGTTCAATTTATTCAATGTATATATATTTAACAAAAACATAAAAAATGTTATTTTTTATGTTATAATGAATTTAGATCTCAATATGTTCATTGCTTCTCTTAATGAAAATAAGTTTAAATAAAAAATAATCAACAAGAGTGGACTTGTCCAATGTAAATATAATTGGGATCGGATGGGTTTGGATTTTTACTAGTTTTAGTGGGACGGGTTTGTGACTTATCATTCAAAATCGACAAGGATTTGGGACAGGTTTGGGATAAGGTATTCTTTAGCGGGACGGGATCAGGATAGGCTATTCCGTCCCAAGCCCAAACTGTTGCCATCCCTAATTTCATAGCAGCAAATTTTTTTTCCAACAAGATTTCTCAAAAAACAAAATTTGCTACAATGATTTCATTGTAGGAAAAGAATAACAATTTGCACAAATTGTTACCCATTCTGCGCAAATTTTTACTCTTTTGCTACAGTGATTTCACTATAACAAAAAAATTTTTGTAAGATTTCATAATTTCTTTTTGCTACAATGACTTTATTGTAGCAAAAGGGTAACAATTTTCAAAGATCGTTACTCTTTTTGCTACAGGACCGGTGCCCACTTGTACAGTTGCACGTAGGGTCATGCTCATGTGTTGACTGCAAGGGTAAAAAATACTTTTTTCTATCGGGAGGACCTAACGCTAATTAACGATATTGATCATCTTTATCACTAAATTTGATCTGTTAGAGGGACCTATCACACATTACCCCATAATTTGTTTTGAGTAAAATAGACTTTGACCACCTGAAGTTTAGCTCAAAACACTTAAAACACCCTATAGTTTAAAACTACATTTTGCACCCTTTAATTTTGTTTTGATCTGAAAAAATTACCAAATGAGGAAATTAAGTAGTTGACAAAATGGGGTATTGTGCTTACGTGGAATGCTTGAATGCGGCATATGGTAAATACAGTAATCCAATTTAGATGCATCTATAGGTCTTGAAATGTGCTGATTTTTTGTGGATGTGTTATCCATGCCATGGATAGAACATGCACAAAAAATCAACATATCCCAATATCCATAGGTGCATCAAATTTGAAAGGACTTTTGTCGACCGTATATTTAAATCATTTCAATTTTGATGCACCTATAGGGTTTGGAGGGTGTTGATTTTTTGTGTATTTCTATCCATGGCATGGATAACACATCCACAAAAAATCTATACATTCCAAAACCTATAGGTGCATCTAAATTGAATTGTCACATTTACCGCATGTCGCATTTAAGCATTCCCCTTGTGCTTACATTTCAAACTTTAGGAAGCGATTTGGAACAAAATAAACTACAAAGGGGTTAGAAGTTTTTGAGCTAAACTTCAGGGGACAAAGTGTAATTTACCCCCTTTTTTAAAAACAATTGAGACATCTTTAAATCTTTTTTTTTTTTTTTTTTTTGGGGAGGGGGGGGGGGGGGGGGGGGGGGGGGGGGGGGGGTTGACTTACTTTTTGAGAAGCCCTTCTTAGGAGATCGTTTTGAGCTGCAGTCCCGACAATCTTTTCATTTGAGCTCAAAAACTTTTGGATGAAAATGCCCCTCATCTCACTTCAAATTTATTCTTTGTTGGCACTCATCATAAAACTAAACCGAACCCTAAATCTGACCCTAGCCCTGGATATCCTAAGCCATAAGATCTATATGCAATGGGATGAACCCTAGACCTAATCCAAAACCTAAAATCTGACCCTAGCTTTGGAGATCCTAAACCTAACCCTAAACTATAAGATCTATAGGCCATGGGATGAACCCTAGACCTAATCCAAACCTATACAAACCACTTTTGTCGTCGGCTTCTCGTCTTCGCAGCTGCTATCGCTGCCGCTCGCACTCATTGTTGTCTCCATCGCTCGCGCACGCTAGATACCCCCTCCGCCGTTAGGCCCGCTGACATGGCTGATCAAGAGAGAAGGAGATAAGATGAGAATGGTGTTGGGATTCAGAAACAAACAGGATTTATCCTAATGTCAGGTTGGTTAGAGGTTGGAGATCAAATGAAAGTTTTCACTGGGCTTATCCTAATGTCGAGTTGGTTGGAGGGGTTGTAGGCTCATTACCACTTTTTTTGGAGTTATTTTGACTTACCCCTCCATTTTTTACGGAACCATCTGCCGGACGTCAAAATGTGTGTGTGTGTGTGTGTGGGGGTGTGGGGGGGGGGGGTTTGAACACCAAACACATTATCAAACTGAGGGGTAACTCAAACATTGGAGACAGTGGCGGTCCGAGTGTGATCCTCCGACAATGATGATAGGCCGGAGAAGGCGTTGAACCCGAGCTGCACGATCTGTAGAGATGGCGGAGATGCGACGAAGACATTGAAGAGGATAGAGGAGGGGACGAGGCTGAAGAGGCGGTTGTGGGCAAGGGAGAGAACTTGGAGGTTCGGGATCGCACCGATCACCGCCAGGATGGCACCCTGGAGGCTGTTTCCCTACACGCTAAGGTGGAGGAGGGTGGAGCAGTTGGCACAAACCACCGGGAGGTTGAAATCAAGGATGTTCTAGTCGAGTCAGAGGTAGAGGAGGGCCGAGAGCCAGCCGAGGGCAGGGGTGGCAATAGGTCGGGTCTTGTTGAGACATAGGTAGAAGGGCAAAACACCCAACTTGAACCTGACCCGTTTACTAAACGGGTCAAAAACTTAACCCAAACCCGACCCGCCTAATAAACGAGTTGACCTGACCTGACCCATTTAATAAATGGGTCAGGTCGGGTTTAGACATAAGTAGAAGGGCAAAACACCCAACCCGAACCTGACCCGTTTAATAAACGGGTCAAAAACTTAAACCCAAACCCGACCCGCCTAATAAATGGGTTAACCCGACCCAACCCGTTTAATAAATGGGTCGAGTTGGGTTGGCTCAATAGAACCCATATAAAACGATCGTGTTTGATAGGGTTGGGTTGGGTCGGGCTTGATTGGGTCGGTTTGACGCGACCCATTTGGGAAATGGGTCAAGTCGGGTCAATCGGGTTATAAGTACAAATCCAAACCCGACCCATTTATTAAACGGGTCAATCGGATCAACCCATTTATGTCCCGAACCCGTTTAGGTCAAACCTAAACTCGCTAACTTCAGGGTCGGGTTGGCGGTCGGGTCAAGGATGGCCCCTCCTAACCGAGGGTGTGCGGGATGCTGCCGCTGCGGCGATTGAAGGAAGGGTTAAGGTAGCGGAGGTAAGGTGGGAGAGCGGTGGGGCCATTGCCGGAGTGGCGGTTGCAGATGGCACTGAGGACTTCGAGATTAGAGAGGTTGGAGAGGAGGGCTAGGGGGAGAGGGTCGGGGAGGAGTTGTACTGG
The DNA here is from genome assembly GCA_947650365.1 of Chamaelirium japonicum. Classification (NCBI taxonomy): domain Eukaryota; kingdom Viridiplantae; phylum Streptophyta; class Magnoliopsida; order Liliales; family Melanthiaceae; genus Chamaelirium; species Chamaelirium japonicum. The sequence goes on along the minus strand of OX393551.1, from coordinate 26,242,564 downwards.
GGAAGAGATAGAGTAGGTGGCAGATGCCGTTAGAAGACCGCCGCCGTCTTCAATGTTTAACTTACTCTCCAATTTGATAATGCATTTTGTGTTTAAGGGTAATACAAAACGTATTATCAAAATGGGGCCGGCTAAGTCAAAATAATTTTTTTTTTTTTTGAAACGTAGTTGAATTCATACATTGTCCACCGTCCTTCTAGAAGGAATTCTAGAAGGACAGGTGGACGTCATTCCTTCCTTTTGAGTCGGTCTCTATTCCTCGACCAACCGGTTACCGCACCCAGCAGCCAGCGACCGGCAGCCATGGAAAGAGGACAGCTAACTGTACACTTACCATCCTCCGCTAATCCCATCCGTACACGTACCCTGTCCGACGTAGTATTTTCCACGCCGCGAAGTTACACGCCAGTAGTGCCACACCTAACCAGCAACACAACCGTCTCCGCCCCACCCCCCCCCATGCGTAGACTCACGTGCATGGCGCGTGCTACATACTAGCTTATATACAGATATGGGGGGGGTGCGCATGTAGTGGGACATCGCGCCTTATATGGGAGGAGGATGGATCAGTGTGAGGCTGAGCTGGATGGATCCTCTCCGGCCACCGCCGAGGCTACCGGCGACTCGGAGGCCGATTGGGATCCGTTTGTAGAGACTGTGAGGACGACGACGGCCGGAGCAGATGACGATGACGACGGCGACGGCGACGGCGACGGCGACGGCGACAGCAACGACGATAACGATGACGCGGAGTCTTGGATCAGCGGTGGCGATGAATCCGCCCAGGGCGAGAGGTGGGTTTCTTGGGGGACGTGGCTGTCGGAGAGCGGGCCGAGGCTCGAGGTTGCCGAGCAAGGAGAGGGTGGGCCGAGGGAGGAGGAGAGGGTGGTGGCGGAGATGGAGGACAATAGGTCGTTCTGGGAGGCTTGCTTGGCTGATGGGCACCCATGACCTTCTCTGACATTATTTATTTTTTATTTTTAAAAAAACCCCTCTTAGTGAATGAGGGGCAGGTTTGGTATTAATTTGAATGCCCCTGCATAATTGGTGGGGGTTGTGTATTTTATTTTTTAATATTAATTTCTCGTTAATCAAGAGATCTATATTTAGAATCCGAGTACGATTTTGTTCCAACCTCCTTAAAGAGGTTGGATGTTCCCGGTCTCTCTCATTGGACCATAACAAGGGCTTTTGGTCATTTCACCATGATAAACAGTATGAAATGACCAAAAGCCCTCAATATGGACCAATGTGACAGATCGGGACCATCCAACCTCTTTAAGGAGGTTGGAACAAAATCGTACTCTTTAGAATCCTAGCCGTTCAAGTCCTTGTTTGAGTTTCAGCGGTAGCCAAGAAAATTTTCTCCCTTAGTCATCGAAATGAGAGAGGCAGCTGCTACTATTTATTAATTTTATCATCTCATGAACATGACATGCATCCACGGTTAAGCGCAAACATGACACGACCGCGTTAAGAGAAAGTCCGCTCCACGGTGTCTATAGACTCTATACATCATTCGGCGTAAGAAGCTTGTATGTTAATCTTTTTATACATATTATTTTTTTGCGATCTCATGTACGTAATTGCCTGCTCTCTAGTAGAGCTTGCCAGTCACCAATGATGGTTTCTTTTATCAAGGATGTGCGGTAGGGTTTTTTGGACTGTAGGGCTTTTCGGTACGCCATGGGAATAGTCTTCTCCTGACTAGTGACCTCCTCGATACTCAGCATCTCGGACTTGAAGCGCTTAGTGAAATCTTGTAGTCTTGCACTCCCATGCAGATGTTGAACAATGTGTCAACCTCTTTGGACGAATCCAAATCTTCTGTCCTATTTCTCTGCCCCATTGGCTGTCCCCAAAATCACAACTGTCTGTTGCTAATCACTGTCGTCCCTTTGCCTAGTGGTTGGGGCTGAGTACGATGCAACGGTCGAGTCTGGGTGCAACGGACGGCTGTGATTTCAAGAGTAGACGATAGGGCAAAGAAAGGGGGCAAAAGATTTGGGTTCCGCTTTGGACTACCTCTGGTTCCCAGGGTACCATTAAAAAAAGAACTCAATCAAGATAGTGAAATTACTGATATACCCCACTGCCAGACGGGTGTACCACTCCAATGCTGGTCTAGACAAGGTCCGTTGGAACATTCCACATGCTCTTCAAACAAGTCATTTGGGGTCTTGGTCCCCCTATACTCGACGAGGAGGAGGTAGGGGTTGCATGACCCATCAAAACGTGGAAAGCATGATACATACCATCCCTTTGTGAGAAATCACTTTCTTCATCCCCTCAATTGAAACATCAAGAAAGAGAGAAGAAGAAAGTAGGGAAAATGTGGAAGATCCCATAGACGGCGTCAAAAAGCTGTGGGTGATTTTTCTGCACTCACCCCCAACACAATGCAAGCTCCTGTCCTGATAACAGCATGAAGACCTGGGCTCTCTTCGTGCTGAGGTCCCTCCGATGCTCAAGTTAGAACAAAGATCTCTCAAATAAAAAGAGATTACCGATATCTCAAAACTCTACTTAAGAGAACTTATCTCCCATTACCTAGTACTAGGGCCTACACCGGAGAAGATCTCATCAGTTATGGTGGTATTGCTCCGTAATCCCACGAGATTACATCAAGGGTAATCTTGTGGGTCTACGGCTCCGAACTCTAGCTAAGCCCCCCTACAACTCCCTGCTCTCTCTCCTTCTGGGCTGTTCCAGCTCCTGGGCCAGCATCCTTAGAGCATCTCCAATGGCCTCCGAACTAGGAGGACCTCCTAAGCACTGTGAGTCCCATTTTGGCAACCACCTCATCAAAATATCCTAGTTGAGAGAAGGTCCCCTCAGACCCTCCAACGGCCTCCTCCGAACTGGTATATCCTTGCCATTTTACACCAAACCCCTCCATATTTGTAACTTATCTAAACCCTCCAAATTTACATCAAATGGGTAAAAATAACCGTTGGGCATGCATGTTGGACATAGAAAAAATTATTTCTAAAAAGATGAGGGACTTTTTGTAAACAAATATATTAATTAAATCGTTATGAGGCTCCGAAGGACCTCTGTTGTATTTAGAGTTGTTCGGAGGCTCCGAGCAAACATGACCCATGTGGGACGTCAGGTCAGTCTTCAGAGCACCAAATGGAGCCAATTGGAGCGCTATCAGTCCGCTCGAAGAGCCACGTCCTCCTTCAGAGGTCTCTTCGGAGGACGTTGGAGATGCGTTGGAGATGCTCTTACCCATACCGGTCTCTGCTGCGAAATTCTCACTAGTTGTCCGAAATATCCGCCTACCATTGGATGCGAGGCCATGCGACTTTTAATCACAGGAAGACCCACCAGAGGGTTCAATATTGAAAACTCTATACTCATGGTTACAAATTCAGTATTGGTGATAATTTCAGTATTGGTGATAATTTGACCAGGAAGCGAAATTTAACCTAAGGTGCACTCGGCTCGATATGAAAGAGGTCGGAGGAGGAAGGAGACGACGGTGATGGGTTACCGGCGACACCCGTAAGGGGTGCAGGTTGACCTTGGTAAAAGAGCAAGATCATATATATGGACATTTGGGTATTTCTCTTGTTTGTTAGTGCTGCCTTACGTATTTCGTGGGTTGTAGATAGCACAATCTAAGCCCTTGGGACGACAATGAGATTAGTGTATGACCGCATGACTCGTCGGATCATCTTTTCCTTAGCTGCAATCCGCTGGCTCCGGACAACGCCCCCGCCGGCGTTCCGCCGCCCAGGGCGGCGGCGGCGCACTCCACGTGGGCGAGGAGGTACTCGTATATCTTCTTCCTCAGCCGCTCGATCGTGTCCGCCGCCACACCGCACACGTCTTCGCCCTCCCTCTTCCCGACCTCATCCAACCAATCGTTTACCTTCTTGAGCTGCGACAGCATCCCCGCCACCCGTTCCCGATCCGGCTGCCCCGCCGCCGCCTCGGCGTTCAGGAACCGCTCCACGAACCCCAGGAACCAGCCCGTCGACTCGTTACCCAGAGACCTCGCCAGCTCCGCCTCCTCCTCCAGCCCTCCTCCCCGCCACCACTCCCGCGTCTGGGGCAGCGATAGCGGCGGCGTCGGCCGAGACCTGATCTGGGAGGAGGCCTTGGAACCCGCTGCTTTGGATGGACTGTCGAGGACCACCGCCAACGTCGAGGGGACGGCGGCGGCAGTGGGTGGCGGCTGGTGGGGTTTCTGGTGGTTGTAGAGTGTGATCGAGGAGAGATCAGTGGATAAGGCGGCGTGGACCCACGACGTGGCGCGCCTGCGCTTTTCCAACGAGACCCTGAGGGCTTCCTCCGTGGTGGCGGAGCCAGCGTCTGTGAGGTGGTCCGGCGAGACGCCGGACACCGGGGCGATCCGGGGGAGGGAGTCGGCGAGGAGGCTGGCGCGCCTGAGGGATGCGTGGAGGCCCAGGAACTGCTCTACAGCGGGCTGGGGGTTATCGTCCTTCGCGGAGGAAAGTAGCTCTGTGTACTCACTGCAGGGAACACACAAAGAACAGCAAAACATCAACAATTGTAGTAAAAAAATCCACATATTGTTTTGTTTTGGGGGAATTAGCAAGAAGGTTATGGACGAAAATATCGATCATCTCATTTCAAATTTATGTTTGCTGCCATCACTCCTCCCCCTCCACCGCTGCCGGATCCCCCACTGCCGCCGTGACTGCCAGACCTAACAGAACCCCTCTCCCCCCTCCCGATCGGACCCAATCTACAGGCCATGGAATGAAGCCTAAACCTAGAAATCCCAACCTAAACCAATCCCAGCTGCCGCCACTCGTGCCCGTCGCCTCCGCTACTCGTTGCTTGCAGTCGGATCCGCCTCCGTCGCTGCACGCCTCCGCCACCGTTGCACGCTTCGCGCCCTACGCCTTTACCTCGGCCGCTCGCCTCTGCCTCTGCCTCTGCAATGGCCGATCGAGAGAGGAGGGGGGGTGAGGGTGGTCTTGGAAATTAAAAAAAAAAAGGGGACGGGTTTATCTCAATGTTGGGTTGGTTAGAGGGCTGGAGCTTAAATGAAAAGTATCACTGGGTTTATCCTAATGTGGGGTTGGTTAGAGGGATCTTAGATTAATAACCCTTTTTTTTTACAACAAATTACAAAAACCTCTCCTGAACTATACAGCTCATTTCATATTGGTCCCTCTAACTTTTTTTTCTTTCACATTTTGACCCCTGAACTATGCTATGTCTGCATTTAGCCCCTCTGTCTACTTTTATTCCGAAAATACCCCTGTCCTAGTAAGCATAAATTAAATATTCTAAAACAATTTTTGGTATAAAAAGTTGATAAGGATATTTTTGGAATAAAAAGTTGACAGGGGGCTAAATGCAAATGGAGCACTCAAATTATTCAAAAAAAAAAAATTTTGAGGGACCAATATGAAATGCAGTGTATGGTTCAAGGGAGTTTTTTATAATTTGCCCTTTTTATTTTTTCTTTTCAAGAAATAGTTAAAAAATCACATGGAATTAACATTATTGCAAAGGAAGAATTATAAAATTTCGTATTAGTCTTAATTCATAAGAAGTACCCTCTTTATAAAGGCAACCAAAGAACGAAACATTGCTATGTAATGAAGTTTTATTAGAATTCAAGAACAATGGTCGACAGCAGTCCAATTGTTCTTGGTTTTCATTATAATTCGGATTGAGCTTGTTGTCATGAGAATATAAGAATAAGAGTTCCGCAAAGAAAATGCGACAGACCCGAAGTCAAAACAGTTAGGCTTAGTGAGCGTCAGATCTGGTGTGGTTCCTCTTAATCTTCGGATCCTCGTGACGGGTAGGGTTTCCTAGGGCGGATAGGTATCATGTTCTGCCTATAATAAAGTGGAATGCTCCTCCTCTCTCTCATGCCTTGGAGAGGACAAGACTTTCCCTAATCGAGAGATCATTCGGATGCCAACATGTATTTTCTTATTTGAGATATTTTGTTTTAATTATTTCAATCCAAGATCCTAGGTTCTCAGAGTCGAAAAATCCAACAATTGGTATCAGAGCAAATGAGGGTATGTTTATGATAAAAGGAAATCCAATGTTAATTTGTATGCTTATGATAAAAGGAAATCCAATGTTAATTTTGAATTAATTTACTAACAATTTTCTGGGCGTTTTCATCATCGGATCGTTTGACATGCCAACGGCAATCGACCGATTGTCGTACCAATGGCAATCGATCTACCTCATATTGCTGGTTCGGTCGCTGCACTGATACCGATCGGTGATCGGCCACTGCTTTTATTTCGTCTCTGGTCGGAGGCGATTAGTAAGGCTCATGCAACTGAATAGGCTACTGACTGACTACCGGTGATACAAACATGACAGAGGCAACAATAAAAGGTCATTGGTCTCTGCAAGTGTAGGTCATCGATCTTTGCAACCCATGGACGACATTTTGAGATATGTGGTCAGAGATATCTGCGATATGCGGGCACCGGCATCTGCAATGACGGCTTAACCTATTCATCCATCGCCGCATAAAATTGATATTGTTCGAGCTATCTGGACCTTAAGGACAAGTCGATCGATCCCATGGGTAAGGTTACGAGCTCTGTTAATAGGTATTTAAGCTAGCTTCCAGGTTGATAATACCATGCCAATAGGAACTAGAGCTACAATTATTTTTGTTTTATCAAGAAAGCCCTGAATCCCTGGTGAAAGACACCCAGCCAGTCAAGCCCAACAAGCAGAGTTGGTTACATTGAGAAGTCAGATCGAGAATCTCACCCCGAGAGATGCTAAAACCGCAGTGGAATCAAAGAGCGGGAGACCGAGATTGTGATCTTGGATCCATCTGATCCTCTGCTTCAATCGAGCGGAGAACATTATTCTTTCCGCACGGCGGCCGATTAACCTAAACAAGGTGCGGTAATGGATAAGATAGTTCGAGCGCTGGAATCTAGCAACACCAGTGTGAGGATCGGTGTGTCCGAATTCACAGTCAGATGCACCTAGAAGGATATCTAGACTAGGAAACCAATCCACAAAATTATTACGAGCAGAAGCCCCTTGCAGAGCCACGAAAGGAAAGATGAAGCTCGGGGAAGGGAAGTGCCCTAACTTGTAGGGTCGGCTCGATACAAGTTGAGGCCTAAGTCCCAAAATCTAAAAATTCTCTTATGATAATTTATATATTAATATGAATTATCATAAATAACTTTTTATATGGTAGAAATATTTTCTATATAGGGCTATAGGCTTTTATTTTATATTGGGTCTTTGGCTATTTAAGTAGTTGGAGCATTTCTTTCATGTGGGGCCTTAGGCTATTTAAGGAGGGTTCGGGTTTGGGGGGCCTTCTTTCGAATGGGTCGAAGATCGCCTTAAAGGCCTTATGGTTGAGCCATATGCTTGTTCGCCTGGTGGGAGAGAGTTGATGAGAAATAGAAGCGTCAAGGCAAACCAAAGGTTTCATCATGGGAACGCATGACACAAAAGCTTCATCAACAATTTCTCCATGTTAACTACTTATTGATTTTGTATAAAAAGAATATGATGGATTAATACAGAGCACCAAAAGCATGGAAGATGACATTGAAGAATCCAACATCATTCATCTCGGATAAGTGTATCGTAGACCGTAAAATTTACACTACATTACTTGGACGAATAGTGATTGGCTGTCCGCGATGAGTTAGGAGAGGATCCTTGTAATCAAGGACGATTGCCATTACACGAGATAAGCGAAGAAGCGGGTCTCATTCTTGGAATTGTAGAGGTTCACTATCCAAAGATTGACTAGATCTACAAGCGTGCAAAAACCTGTACCAAGTTCTAGGCCCAATGTGGCAACTATTTCCAATATTTGGCCTTGGTCCGAAACTATCAAAGGCAGTGAAATAGAAGATTATAGCAAGAAGGCGGCAAGTAGAGATACATCAATGCATGAGAGGGCAATACTACTACTGTGTGATGCTTCCCTTGCATGTCCACAATGTTAGCTGGCTCTTGTAAAAGCCAATGATGACGAAGATTAATGGGAAGAGGTTCCTTGTGAGGACAATGAACAAACTTCAGTGAACTAATCCCTTGTTCAAGGGAAGATTCTTATGGTTAGGCATGTGATGGCTTCTCCGTCGTCCAAAAGCAAAGAAATTCCAGAGGAAGCACGGAGGCCATGTCAAATTATCAAATAACACACTAGAAGAACTACATGAAAAATTGCCACGGCGCAATCAACTCTTGTCTTATGATAAATGGCATCCCTGATGTAAGTCTATCCAATTTACGCGTGAACAAAGTTATTTCAAGATACAATCTGGACATTTCACATCCAAAAGAAGAGTTGATGGACAAAAGAATTATTCCAAGAAAACTAGATCCGTGTTTGGTGAAATCATTGTCTATGACGGAGAAAGATGTATTTCCTGAAAGGTCAATCGTGATGAATGCATTACGATAAGCTTCCTCCATTGTCATAAAACGAATGCCCCAATCCATTATGGCTCTATTCATGGATCAATTCTATGAGAAAATCAAGAGGTTTACCTTTCTAAACGAACACATGGTCTTTTCACATTATATTATGCCTGTTAAACAAAGCAAAACTGAGGAAGAGCCTGAGTAAGAACACTCGAAGGCCCGTAAGAGATTCTAGGACAAGCTCATGAGCAAGGTCACAGATTTGTGCTCACAATTGGAAGACACCCAAAAATTAAACACAAACAGAAGGTTGAAAAGCCCAACATTCAAAATCATTTGAAGGAGTGTGTTCATCAAGAGATAATAATTAAAAAAGTTGTTCCTATTCAATTTTCAGATCTGTGTATGTCAATATTGATGTGTTAAATTCAAGTGCAGATGCCTAGAGGAAGTGAAATGCTTTCTACAGCCGGAAGTGGAATATGAGTGAACCCTTTGACATTGGTGCAGACAATCAATTGATGCGGAATTGTAAGCCAACATTCAAAGCTTCTTAATGGAGCAGAGAAAAATTTTCCTACCCGAGGAATTTGATGCATAACAGCATAAGCATCTATAGGGCACTTAAAAGTGCCTTAAACTTGAGAAGTAAAACTTAGTTGAAGTCTCATTAGGAGTCAAGTAGAATCATTTAGCGTCTCATGCCTTTTTTATTTTTTGGAAATTTCCTATAATTTTTTCTGTTTTATTCGAGCATATAAAGCATGATGGTGATTTGGGTCTTTTCAGTCGTTTGGGGAGAAGGTTAGTTAAGGAAATAATCAAAATAAAGAAAAATAAGGATCAAATGTTTATGGGGAATAGGATCCTATATAAAATAGGATTAAAAGGAAAAATAAGGACTAATTGCTCTAGCATGGTACATAGAGAATCTAGATTGTTTGTCCCCGCACGATCCACTAGCAAGAATCAGGAGTCCATGACTCCTATCCGGTAAGATAAAAACACTTGGTCTCTATCATTTAATTCCTTCCTATTTTATTTTCCGGATTTAGTAAGATTTCAAAAGAGGGGCCAGATGATTGACTCAAACTAGGAAACAACTCCCATGTCCAAAATTATCTTTGTTTATTTGATATTTTTCAAATGAATATAGTTGTCTGTGAGTTTTCCTCTCCCTACTTCGTAGGCCTTCTATATACTGGATTTAATATAATAACAAGGGACTTGTTAGCAAGTATGCATGAGTCTTTTTCTCCTCCTATTCTTTATATTTCTCAACTTTTTAGCAGGAAACAACACTTATTACATGAAAACCGCTAAAGTTCACATAGAATAGTTTAAAGAAAGTATTTAATCTCCTTTTATTTGGAGGACTGTGCTAGCTTTTCAGGATGGACGCTTTGAAAATTTTCTATACAAGAAAGGGTCCTCCTTCCAATGTGAACACCTTAGAATTTAATAAAGTTCAGATTTAGCTTTGCTGGTTTTATTAAGAAGTTCTTTATGAAGCCTTTTTTATATCCCTTTATTGTGCTCTTTTTAGTTGATTGAGATGTTACTCAAGAAATCGTTTCCCACATCACTTACCCTTTTGCTTCCTTTTCTAATCCGCCACGCTTCAGTTATTCTGATTGAGTAATAGTAATCATGTCAAGTCCTCAGTTATTGTTCTGATGAAGAAATTTCTCCATTAGGTTGTCATTCAATGATTTATGAAAATAAACTTTTCATCTTGTCTTTAATCTCACCACCGTTCACCAAAATAGTATTGATGTACCTAATTCACTATGTATCTCTAGTTTTCATTTCCCTAATCCTAGCTAGTTTGCATATTTATTTCTCGTCTTCTTTGGAACCCGCTTATCAAAACAAGGCTTCAAAAGCTGCAAATTTTACTTTTAAAACTAGTATTTTAGCACCATTCACTCATTTTTTACCTCTTTTCCTTGATTTCCTTTTAGAGCTCATTGTTCTCCCACCAGGTCCCCTTATTTATTGTAGTTGTAAAGATCTAATTTTCGTCAGTTGCTAACTTCTACTTGGCATTATTCCAATTTAAATTCCACCATGTCATTCTTGGACCTATCTCGCTGCGAATATTCACATCCATAACTAGTAGCCTAAGTTGTCCACTCAAAACTTTCACCTGGTATCATCTCACAATTTGTGCATGCTGATTTATTTTTCTTCTTAAAAGAAAATAAGATGTCTGTGACATATTTGATGCACTAGCCACATCAATAATAGTAAAATATCACGATTGGGTTACCTCATGGTCACCCATGTATAAACCATGTGAATATGTCAACCATAAGCTATCACATTAATATCAGCAAGGGAACTCCACAGATTATCAGAATCTTCTGATTAGCAACATTCATCGGCAAACATCAAAAGGTGAGTAAATTTTCAGTTGCTGCTAAAAATGAATTAGTTGAAAATGATCTGTGACTGTGAAGAACATAAAGGAAAGCTTCAGTAAATTCATGACAGATGAAGCAGATAAATTGAAGAGTCTCTATAGTAAAAGATAATTGTTCACCAAAGGGTCATAATTAACTAAAAGATGTACATATAAAGAGAAGGGTTCAAGTGCTGGTCAAAATGCAGAACTCTAATAATTTGTGATGCTAACATGCTTAGCCGTAAAAGATCCTGTGGCATCCAGGTCATAACAGAAAAGGCATACAATCATAACAGAATAGGGATCAAATGATGTAAATGGAAAAAAGTTACTGAAATTTATTTTAGAAAGAAGACAGATACCTTAAGCACCGAATCAAGCTCTCTGCCGCAGAGGCTTCTAACATGGCCTCAATAGCAGCTAGCTGTGCTGCATCCCTATACTTCAAAACTTCCTAAAATAAAGATGTATAGCATTAAACTAAGTTTAGTAGCATTAAAATAAGTTCACAAACAAGCCAGTGAAGTAAAAATTTATCATCTATCCGAAATCTAATGAAAATGCCAGAACGTACAATTCTCAGTTCTTTATGTGGGCCAGTTTACCACGGGCATGTCAAATATGCAAAAATAGCACCCAAAGACAAAAAATATATAGACAGTAATCATGGGCAAGAAACTATATCAGAATCTTCTGTAAAACAGGAACTCAGGAGTTATCAGGTAATGAAAAAAATTTGATTCACACCTTTCCAAGTGTTGCTAGAGATGAAGGAAGTGATGCCCACGAAACACTACCATCTGTCCATCTTCTATTATTGGAAGCAACTTTTCCTAAGTTTCCATGAAGTAGATTGCTAGTAACATCTGTTGTCTTCTTTATAACAGAAGGCTGTTGCTTATTTGACTTGTCAGGATCATCCAGAGCTACATTCACATTTCCTTTCTTTATAGGATTTTGAATCTTGATGTCCTCTTTAGGTAACAGCTTGTTATCTGTTGGTGGTTTCCTACGAGGAATCTGCACAAAGATAAAAAAACACTTAATTCTTTATATTAATTTAGAATTAAATGTGTCGCTCCGCCTTGCCACCAAAACAATTTATAAGGAGCATGGTCAAAGATAGTCGAGATAGACCAAATACTTCCTAATAACATGAAAGAGAAAAATCCAGCAAAACATTTACTTGATCTTCCAGCTTAGAAGGTCCCACAATGTTCACAACCAATTGCCACTACATAAGTTTCAAAAAACTCGATGGTCGAAGTTACTAGACATACTCACAAAATCATTGGGAAAATAATTCCTCAATGTGGCAAGCAAAGAGTTTTTTTCTAACACCACCAAATCACCAAAGAATCTGACAGAGTTTGTATTTAGAAAGTACACGTATATGGTAAGAGTTTGAATAATCCATAGATCCAAAACTCACAGAGGTGTTCGGAGTGTCACGCTTTGTCTCGATCTTGCTTGTCCATAAGTTAGAATTACCCTTTCCCTTTGTTTCAATGCTCCCTTCCCAGCTCCTTCTCAAGGCCTTAGGTCCAGATTCAATGCCCAGCACCAAATTCCTTGCTGAGTTTCCAGCAACTGGCTTCCTCCCAGCTGTGGTTTCCTTCAAACCAGAAGCTGACCTCTCCAACAAACCTGGCCTCGAAGAAGCCGGCTTATCCGTGCCGTTGATCTTTGCTTGCTGCCTTAATCCATTGGAGAACTTCTCAAATGAAGCAGGCAGAGAATAACAACTAGTTGGGGATGAGGGAATCAACGTTGAATTCATCGTTCTTGACCTTGCACAAATTGCTTTTTTCTTCTCTACTGTACTTTTTACCAAATGTGTAGAGAGCAACGACCTTGACCTGCCGAACGATGCCTTCTTCTCCACCACTGCAGATTTAGTGGTTCCATTCGATTTCCCCAACTCGCTCTTCTCTTTTTCTGAATGTGGTTTACAATCATCTTTTAAGCCATTGGACATCTGTGGTTTCTCCCCATTGAGGAAACCTAGGGAACTCGTGGCCACAAGATCCTCCGGATTTCCAACACAAGGATGGCGGCCAGGTATTGGCCTCACACCCCTTAGAATGGGTACGGGGGAGGCTGCCTCGAGACGGTCAACATGAATAAACTGCCCCAACTGAATCTTATCGCTTAAAATGAGGTCATCATGCTCATCGGGTATGGACACATAAGTGGCATGGGAAGAATCTGAGACCTTTAGGTAGAAACCATGGTTCGGGTATAGATCGGTACCAGCGAGGGCAGGGACAATGCTTACTACTTGCAGGAGAGACGAGCGGTACTCACCCGCAACCTTAACATCCGTGTTCATGTGCTGGAGGAGCTTGAGAAGAACACCAGGGACCAATGCAGCCATTTGTTTTGCCTCTAAAACAGATCACTCTGCGAACACAAATAAATTGAACCATGTTAGAACATACCAAAAATTTGGATGGAAAAACAATGTTGTGAATTGATGCAGAAGGGAAGTTCATGGATATCAAAGGAGTATGATGTGAACTTTGGAGGTGTAATCATACATGGAACCTTTATAACAAGAATTCCTCAAAAAACAAATTGGTATAGGTTGCCAATTCTAAGCAAATCCAGATGAGGAATTAAGGATACGGGGTTAGATCAGGATCCTTGATCAACATTCACAATCTAGAAGGGTTTATAATCCAATCGTACAGCAGTTTTGATATTGACTACTTTCTAAGAGACATAGTTGGAATAGGACGGTTGCATTACAGAAGAGTGAGAAGACAAGATTGAAACTGAAAAAACCACGCCATTGGTGTCCAGCCCGTTTTCGAATCGAAGATGTTAATTTTCTAAGCCAGAATTTACCTTGCAATGAACATATAAAATCCACAAATTCTGAAGGAGTGAAATAGGAACAGCTTCTATTAGACCAAAAAAATGTGACAAAACCTAGAAAACATAGTTTAATAGAGAGCCCACATGAATTACTTAGGTTCGGTTTTGAGGCTACAATTCAGGTCACAGAAGCCATTCTTGACTTTCGGACAAGGAAAAACTATTCCGAAAGCAAACTATAGAGAGATTCTAGGGTTTGAATGGACCAAACCTGCTAAAAAGTTGGAGAGATGCAGTTCTTGGCAAGACCCATGTGAGGCTAGATGAGTTTTTTCAAGTATTGAGGAATAATCAATTCCGGTAATCATTGGATTGCAGGTCTATTACAAATTATACTGAGATGCCTATTCTCAGCAAAACACAGATGACAAGGGACAGTGATAAAAGGCTTCGAGGTAGCATTCAGAGCCGGCTCCGACATTCTCAGACTGATAAGAAGAATCCATTATCATACAGTTTTAGATGGAATACATTATAAAATAAGAAATGACACATGTAAGCCTTTAAGTTATACTGATTGCATCATAGAACAACAATGAGGTCAACGAATTGGAGAAACATATAAAGAACTTCTTGCAGTAGCTATCGGGGAATCAGATGAGGTGTTCAGTTTCCAGAACTGCCCAACAATTCTGACCAGATGAGATGCTGACAATTCCAAATAGAGAGAAAAAAGGAGGCGTTGGCTTACAACGGATAAAAGAAGCTAATTCAAAACAATTACTGTTCTCCAAAAATCCGCTGGCTTTTGAATTTTGCGGTGATCATCAAGGTTGTTTTGAATTCAAAACAATTACTGTTCTCCAAAAACCTTGATGATCATCAAAGTTCTCCAAATTTCTGGAAAAAACTCCGGATATTCGCGCTTTAAGGGTCTACCAAATAAACCGGCGATTAATCTTCCGATTTGCCAGTTCTAATAATCCCGAAATTTGCTGAATAAGCTTGAAAATTCACGAATATTTCTTCAAGAGCACATGAAAAATCCTAAAACCTTAAAAAAATCCTGAAAATTCTAAGTAGTAATACTGAAAAACTCCCAAATTTTCATGATTTTCCCTCGAATCCTCCCCGAATTTGTCCGAACTGAACCGAATTGACCCACCACCAAATTAGTGCCGAACTTTACTACTATGTATGAGAGCAGATGGAGATTTCGTCAAAAAAACAAAAAAAATCAAATAGGGCACGCAAAGGGAAAGAAAGCTCAAGAATTCAATCTTGGATCCAGTCGGATGTGATTGAAAACATACCAGCAATGAATAATTCGTTTTTGCCGATACATCTCCAATTGCAGAGGCGAAATAAACGTGCTATGCCCTTAAAACCCAGATTGAAAGCAATGGTGATTGAATGGGAAAATTCTTCTCTCCCTGCGTCGGATGGACAAAAATTTCACGTTTTCCTTCAAACCCAGATGGAAAATATCGATTCTCCTTATAACCCAGATGGAAAACGAACGTTCTTTTGATCATACGAACTCCAGAGGTGGGAATTCCCGATCGCTCATCGAACCCAGATCGCGTAACTGATCCGAGACGGGATGAAGATCCTAAAAACTTGAAGAAGAAGAAGAAAAAAAGAGGGCATCCGGTATTGGGCGAAACCTCTCCACCTCCGGACCCCGGAGTTCTAAAGCGGCTCCCTTTTTCCTCCACACACGATCCGGGGAGCAACCGATCTTTCCCCGATCGACGCGGACGAAAGCAACAGAGAGAGCAGATTCAAAGCGCTCGCCCCCCCGTGAGAGATGCCCGGATGAGAATTGCTCCGCTCGGTCATCGATCGATCACATCCCGCGATTCAACTGGCGCGAAGAAGGGTGGAAAGGCAGAGTGAAAGTAAGAGTGAGACTCTCTCTCTCTCTCTGTTTTTTTTTTTTTGAATCTCTCTCTCTCTCTCTCTCTCTCTCTCTCTAAGCTGTGCAGTGATGAGTGATCAGAGATTTATGTAACTGAAATCCTGACACATGGCAACAACAACCACCAAACTGTCTCTCTCTCTCTCTCTCTGGATGTTTTTGGGAAAGGGATTCTCTCGAGCAGAAGCGTAGGCATAAAAACAAACGAGGATTACCGGAAGAAGTGCGGCTTCGCGGGGAAATTTTCAGCACATCCTGCGTACCATACTACCGAGGGGCCCACTGCCCCAACCTATCAGCATACTTACCCCATGCCTCTTGAATTGCAGTGGGTCCCACGGTTGTATGGTATGCAGGATGTGCTGAAGATTTTTCCGTTGGGGAGAGAAGAATGCCGTTTCGTGAGATTTTTATGTAATCAATTAAAAATTTAATTAAATAGTAATGTTATTAGAACAATCTACATCGACAAACAAATTTGACCAACCACACCCAAGAAGTGGTGGTGGGGCCCAGGGCTTAATGCTTGAGCATTCACATCAAGCACTGAGCCCTGGGGCTAGGGGTGTCAACGGGTCGGGTCGTGTCGGGTTCGTGTCTAGTTTCGGGTCGTGTCCAAAACCCCTAGACCCGGACCCGACCCGTTTAACTAATCGTGTCAATATGCTAAACCTGTACCTGGCCCGTTAATAAACGGGTAGACCCGATAAGACCTGGTAAGACCCTTTTATCACACGGGTCTATTCAGCTGACTCGATCTGATCCAATCCGACTCGACCCGACCTGACCCGATAGACCTGCTAGTACTATATATTACAATATCGGATTGCGGGTAGACCCGACTTGACCTGACCCGTTGAATTTTAAATGGGTCTTTCCGAGTCTACCGTGTCCAGACCCTAAACCTGGACCCGACCCTTTTATTTAACGGGTCTATCGTGTCGACCCGTTTACGACCCGAACTCGTTTAGCCCTGACCCAGACCCGCTAACTTCGTGTCGGGCCGTGTGGGGTCCGAAATTGCCAGCCCTACCTAGGACCCACCACCACTTCTTGGGTCTGGTTTGTCAATGCGTTTGTCGACGTAGGTTGTTCCAATAGCACTCAATACTCTTAATTAAATGATAGTTTCTAAGGTCAGGGCTTTTCTGGCTACTATTATTTTGGGAGAAATGCTATTAACCCCGAAGGTTTTTTCGATTTTAACCCGATTGACATGGCAATGTGCAACTGGTGGCTGAAAACCACTAGTGATATTAAAGTATTTTATATCACCAGTTACATGCTGTCACATCAATCGGGTAGAGCAGAATCGGGAAAACCTTCGGGTTGAATAGCATTGCTCTTACTTTGGAGGAATGCTATTCAACCCGAAGTGTTTGTCCCAGACTCCCAAATGCACAACCACATTGGTGTGGCATCCAATCACAGCGTCCCTTTGTCTGCCAGTTGGGGAAGAATGTCGTACATGGTCAGAGTTAGGTGCATCAGACGGCTATGATCCTGGCACATCATTCTGGTTGACGATTGGGGATAGATGCTAGCCGCTTCGGGGCTAATAATATTTTACACTAGTTTGGGAGCTAAAGTTTTCGTTGCATTGTATGTGAGGGGCGATGATGTTTAGTGAACCAGAAAGTGAATAAATAAAGAAAGAACATCCAAGATGAGTTGGAAACGTGGGTTGGAATTAGGGTTGCAATTTTGGCGGGTTGAATCAGACCCGATCTAAGTCCAACACGACATGGGTCAGGTTTGAACTTATTATTTTGATAGTGGGTTAGGTTCGATTATAATAGTCAAACGAAACTAAATATGATGAGGGACGAGGCACGGGGTCTCTCGAAATTCAGTAAAGACTATTCAGAATGATGTCTCATGATTTTTCTTCATGCAGGTGAGCAAATTATGGATAAAAGTTTTCATAAAGGAGGTTTTGTATCAACCAGATCAGCAAACCATGCTTTTCGAATAACTAGGGTGCCCTTGGTTAATCGATGACGTGATTGGGGGGTGCCCTCAGCAAAACCGGGCAACATGCTGCCCTACAGGATACTGTAGCTGTTGCTGCTATTTGGTGGGTGCTAGGGGATTACGGCTAGGAGGGGGTGCCCTTAGGTAGACCGGATGGTCAACATAATTTTTATTCTGTCTCTATGGTTTTTGTTGCCAACAGAATAGAGAAAAGGGGCGATTGTCCCCTTCCACGCATATATAGGAATAATCGCGAATGGCTTCATATAGGGAAGAGAGAGAGAGAGAGAGAGAGAGAGAGAGAGAGAGAGAGAGAGAGAGAGAGAGAGAGAGAGAGAGAGAGAGATAGAGAGAGAGAGAGAGAGAGAGGTTGCAATTAGTTTTTAGTGACTTTAACAAAGCCTACTTTACCGGTGTTGGTTTAGCTGCAAGCTAAAGTCAGGAGGGTAAAGTCTAGTTTTGGTACGTTTGCTTCAAAAACGTACTGTTGAGGCCAAGGCTCAGCTACTACTTTTCATTCCCACATGCTTATGCATGCAAGGTATAAACTTCTTACTCTTTGAGTATTGACTTTACTCTAGTGTGTAGATGGTAAGGTGCATGATTAGCTAGCACATACTCACGTTTTATCGCTTTTTGATTGATCCTTTTTGCAGGTGTGTTTCATTCGTACAATTCATTCCTAAGATTTATGGAAGTCTTAATATGCATAAAATGATCACATATGTATGTTTGGTTTCATCACTTGATCACTCAGAAACAAGTGCCAATGCCCTAACCTTAGTGTGTTTGCACTAGGCTAATCATGTCCACGACTTTGCCTTAGTTTTTTGTTCATATAGAATGGTGTCTGCCAAACTAAAGTCGTGCACACAACTTTTACAGTTGAGCGCATAATCCTAGTCGTAGCACACCATTTGATGTCCACCTTATGCCTCACATGCGATGGTCCTATGGCACATCAACACGTGAAAATTTGTGCAAACGACTTTAATGTCATGCGTACGATCTAACTTTAATCATTCTCAAAGGGTTGAGTCGGTTAGCTCTGCCAATCGTCTTTTGACACATGTTAATCTGTACATGACTTTCAAGTCATGCGCACGACATGGTTGTGCCATACCACCTTTTTTCCTATCCGTTGGTTAGTCATATCTCTTCACCCATGGCTTAGTGTGGGCTATAAATAGCCCACCCCTACACTCTATTGCAGCTAATGAGTATTTGGGTTTATTGAGGAATTAGAAGAGATATTTAGGTTTAGTGAATTCATCTCTTTGAACTCCATCTTCTCTCTTCTTCCTCTTCTTCTCCTAACACAAACCTTCCATTAGTTCCATATCCATGGAGGTTGCACTCATCCTTTGTATGGTCTCTTGAGTGTCTTCCAACACCTTGAGATCATACAAAATTGAGAGGGCAAGACTATGCTATAATCCAAAGTGTCATCCAACACTTGGATTGTTGTTAGTTCTTGGGGTTGTTTGAGCTTTGATCTTTATTAGTATGTTAGGGTTTCATAGAGGTTAGATTGAGATCTCCTTGGAGATCAAGATCTTATCTACCATTGTCACTAATCTCGACCAAGTTTTTTTTTTCTTCTTTTCTTTATTTATTTCCTCCACATATACTTTTGTTTCTTTCCCACCGCAATGCAGAAGGCTCTTGCGGGAGCACTTTGGGTGATTGCGGTAACACAAACACCTAGGGATGGCAACGGTGCGGTTTCGGTGCGGTTTTGGGCAAAACCGAAACTGCACTGCAACACCGAACCGCAATACCAAAACCACACCGCACCTCGACGGTGTACCATATGTAAAACCGAAACCGCACCATGCGGTGCGGTGCGATGCACCGCGGTTTCACATTATAATGGTCTAAACGGTGCGATTTTTTGCGATTTTGGGCAAAACCGAAACCGCACAACACCGAAACCGTAAACCGAAACCGCACCGCACCGCGATGGTTTTATATTATGGCAAACCAAAACCGCACCATGCGGTGCGGTTTTCCGTGGTTCACGGTTTTAAACCGCACCGTTGCCATCCCTACAAACACCCATTGACGTCGAAGGTGGGTGGGCCTCTACGATACTAAGACGGATCGGAGGAGCTCAGTGTGGAACGAGGAGGATTGTGAGCGGACCCTTTGAAGGGTGGTTATGGCCAACTTCACCGTTGGAGCAGGGTGTGGCTCAGGGGAAACTGAGGTAACCTCTTGTAACTACTAGTGCTTACTCTGCTTTCACGGGTACGTAGGGAAGACTAGGTTGTGGCCTGGCTTGCCGTAAGGCGATTTTTCTCCGCTTAGAGGTTTCCATCTAGAAAAATAACTTGTTTCCCTTTGACGTTATTTCTGCGATCGTTGCTATATTTATTCCGCATTTTGAGCAACCTAACCCGTGCTTGCAGCTGCCAGTTGTGGGGCACACCAACTAGCTTCGTCTAGTTGGTCTCTTAGCGCACTGTTATTAGCTAGTCAAGTTTAGCCTAGCTAAAATTTCACTCCTTCTGACTCATCTTCTTTTATTTTTTCTTCAAGAATTTCTCTTCTTCTCCTATACTTGTATTCGTCACGAAGGAGCAAAGAAACATAGGAGACATCGTTGATGCTCGAATAATTACAAACTAGGGTTTGAGAGATAGCATGGGGGAGAAGAGAAGGGAGGGACGATCCATACTCCATCAGATCCTATCCAGAAAACCCTAGACGAAGCTCACAAGCAGTCTCATTCTTTTTTTTTTCTTTTAATAATTCATCTGTAATTCATAGTGAATTTTCCTACATCTTTCATGGATTCCCACATGCAATGTGGGACTAAAATCATCGTAAACAAGTGACTTGCGCAACAAATCTAAATTTCTCCTAATTAAATACAATGAATTTAATTAATGAAGACATTACAATAAGATACATGCTGGTGTAGTTGATGGCTAGCATAGTTGGTGCGATCGTCTGGTCCCCATCAATATGTGAGTTTGACTCTAACTAAGGGATCAAACAACCCGATCCAATACGAACCCAAATCAGTATAACATGTCGCCTTCTAAGCATGTATCTTCTTTCTCGATTTGCATGGATCTTATTCCCAACCCAAAGGGACACAAATGTTAGACAGTGGAGGTATACGACGCCTTACTAGGAAGGATAAAGGGTAAGAAGGTTTTTCTCCTCTCTGAAATTTTTGCTCATTAGATTTTATAACTTCGGACAAGTGATAAAATAACCAGAACCTGGATTCGCCTTATCTAACCCGATACACTAATTTGAGCTAACCCAAGCTTAAAAATTTGCTCTTGGATTGGGCCCGAGATACGCTGACCCAACCAACCCCAATTGCAACTCTAGATGGAACGAACCTAGGCATCACGTACCATTGGATCGGAATCCGTGATAGGGCTAACATCTAGAGCTTCTTAACAAAGTTGATGCATGAGTATTTATAGGGCAATTCCATTACCTCATTTAGGGTATCATTTCTATTTTTATTTTTCGGGAATTCCTTACCCCCCCCCCTCCCCCCCCCCCGTTGATCCATTCACAAGCGTAAGGACTCCATCAGTCCTCTTCTGTTGGGGAAGAGTTATCATGCTTCATGTTTTTCTTTCTTTCTCTTTCTTTATATGTTTCCTGCATTTTTATTTTTTGAGACTGGAGATGGATTTAGCCTACGATCTCTGGACAACAGATCGAACTAGTGAAAAGGGCTACCAAAATCCGAAACTTTGTTTTCTCTCGAGCAACGATGGCCAGCAACGAACATGACCAACGAAAGCGGCAACGGACGATAGCATCAGCAACAAGAGCGAGTTGCAGCTGCTCACCACCGCCGCCCTGACGGTGGCGAGCAGCGGAGACGAGAGACGGGATTCAGACGAGAGGGGCTCGGTTCAAACTAGGCTTAGCATTAGGATTAGGTCTAGGGTTCTTCCCATGGCCTATAGATCGTTGGAGTTAGGATTCAATTTAGTTTATAAATGAGTGGCATTGAAATAAAAAAGATTTTTTTGATCCTTGAAATATGGCTGTTCTTTAGCTAAAACTAATATCTTATCAGGACCGCTCACTAAGTCCCCCATTTTTATGTTATTTTCATGTTACTAATCAGGACCATTTCTGAAAATTTATTAGGGGGGTCACGAATATAACTTATAAAGCTTATAAAGGGCCAATGCAAACATGGTGAATGAGTTCACTTCATAATTGTAGACTTTTGCCCAAGTTTACTTTACTGCAAGTGAATACTAACAGTGCCCAAGGTTATAGATCTAAGAGCAAAGCACACTTGGATTGTGAAACACCTAACCGCATCTACTGTGATCAAGCCAACTGTAGCTTATGAGCACCCAGGATAAACCGCAGCAGGAAACAAAATCCTAATAAGAACTGTTTGTCGATGTTTGATATCATGTCCAGCAGTGTGGGGAAAAAAATTGCTGAGTATTGAGTCATTTCGAGGGCTTCGAGCGAGCAGGCTTCTTCGCATCCCCTTGCTTCTCGGCGGTCGCGGACTTCCTCTTGTCTTTTCTCTCCCTCTTCTTCAATGCATGCATGTGAGCTTTGAGAACCGTCGCGTAAGAAGCCTGGAATCGCTGATGATCCTTTGCTGAGAGCTGGCAACAATTGAGAAGCATAACTCAATTCCGCGATCAGGTTATAAAAGATACGGAGAGGAGATGCGCCTTATATGTTATTCTGATCGTATCAATTAAAACTAAAGTTCATGGCAGTAAACATAAGCGAACCATCAAAGTTTGATGTTCGATTGACATGTCACTATACCATCAATTAAACCTAAAGTTCATGGCAGGAAACATAAGTGAAACCATCAGAGTTTGATGTTCGATTGACATGTCACTATACCATGCCCAACCACATTAAACGTAGTTGTCAAGGGCTCAGAGCTCGCTGCTAGGCCCAATGTTACAAGAAAGTGATGTGATGATCAGATTGTTGAAGTTCGCGCGCGCGCGCACACGCGCACACACACACACACACACATATATATATATATATATATATATATATATATATATATATATATATATATATATATATATATATATATATATATATATATATATATATATATATATATATGTTACAGTGAGCTATGAGCTATGGAAGCAGAAAATGAGCTACGATCATTTTGACCACCCTAAAAGTTTTAGAATTTTGTAAAAATTGGTGGTTGTGTTGTCTAGGGTAACATGATCATCCTCACCAATTTTCAAGGAATTCCAAAACTTCAAGGGTCATCAAATGGTAGAAGTAAAATTAACGGTTACTACGGATGGTGGAAAAAGCTTCAACCATTTGATGACCCTAGAAGTATTGGAATTCCTTGAAAATTGGTGAGGATGATCATGTTATCTTAGACAACACACCCACCAATTTTCACGAAATTTCAAAACTTCTAAGGTGGTCAAAATGATCGTAGCTCATTTTCTCCTTTCGTAGCTCATAGCTCACTGTAACATTCCTCTCTCTCTCTCTCTCTCTCTCTCTCTCTCTCTCTCTCTCTATATATATATATATATATATATATATATATATATATATATATATATATATATATATATATATATATATATATATATATATATATATATATATATATATATATATATATATAGGGATGATAGGATGTGGATGCGGTGCGCGCCCACAGCCATCCGATGCACCACAGTGTGTGTGGCACGCACGGGGCGAGTGCATCGGACGGATGCGGGCGCACACCGCACACACTGCATTTACACGTAAACAAATTAAAAACAGTCAGTCATTTTAGTATAGGGTATGGGACTATGGACACATGAAATAATGATAGAGGCATATTGGTAATTTTTGTAGGGTCACAATGGAAAGTGCAAGAATGTAACATTTCCTTCATTGCTTTTATTTAAATGACATAGGATCCAGATATGGGTATATGTACACTATATATATGTCATACTGCATTATCTACACAAGTTAGAGAGACAATACGGTTTCGAGTGTCAAATATAGGTATTGAGGAAACCATATCTGACAATTAATGGGGTAGAGTTCATATACTCATATCTTACTCAAGCCTTGTAAAAAGTATTAAGATACCCATTCACATACCCAAAAGTTAATAGGGTAGAGTTCCTATACCCATACGTACCCTACCAGGTATAGTTCCTATACCCATACCTTACCCAAACCTTGTACAACCCATGCCCATAACCTTATACAACTCTTGTACAACCCATACCCATACCTGAAAGTACATTTGGACCCGTAACCCATACCCGTACTGGATGTTTTGGGTCCCTTGTACAACCCATACCTAAAAGTATATTTGTACCCGTAACCCATACCCGTACCGGATGTTTTAGGTCCGTGTGACAAGTAGGAACAATTGGGTTTCGGCTATGAGTATTAGGGTATTAATACCCAAACCCGAAAGGTAATCGAGTAGAGTTACAATGCCCATACCCTACCCAAACATTTCCCTTGATGTTGTTTTAAAACATAGGATTGAGAAGGGTAAAATGGGGAACAAAATATAGGATGGAAGAATGGGTTAGTTGATTAGTGGGATTGCCCTTCCCATTATAGCCCTTGTTTTTTTAATGGATAAATAAGATTCAATTGATTAATGACAGAGAAGAGGAGGGCAAAATAGAAAACAATAAGTAGGATAAAAGGAAGAATGGGTTAGTGGGATTTATTCCCATAATAGACCTTGTTTTTTTAAATGGATAAATAACTCAATTGATTAGTGGCAAAAGGGTAATATTCTTGGATTGTATTTGTGATTTGTGGAGGGATAGAACAGGAAGGGAAAAAATGTACCCATACATGAACGTACATTTGTACCCGTAACCCATACCCATACCGGATGTTTTAGGTCCCTTATACAACTCATACTCATACCCATACCTGAAAGTACATTTGTACCCGTAACCCATACCCGTACGGGATGTTTTAGGTCGGGGTCAGGCAATGTAGTCAAGGTCGCCTAGGCTATCGTTAATGGGAAAAAAACTATTGTGTCCATGTTCTTAATGTTTGAAGAGGAAAAAGGCATATAAGAATAATACATATAAGAGTTACGATGATGTAGTTGGTTATTATATTGAATACCCTCTAAATCTCCTATAGAGATGAATTTCTTTGATATAAGCAGAGCTAGAAAAGTCATATCTCAAAGCGTTACGTAATCTACACCGAAAAATACCATTTTTTCTATTTAAGAAGTAGACACAGCCCCCCGTTTCTTTATCCCAAAATAGATCATATTTGAACAGTTCTCTGAAATGACAAGAACACATGCACACTATCATCTTTCTTTCTTAATTTTAAAAAGCCATGCCTGATGCTTCAATCGGGACAATCTTATTCTTAGCCTACGTTTTTACTGATAGTGTCCTCGTTAGCATTTCATAATGTGTAGATGTCTCAAAAACCTAGAGAAGATGATGCTTTACGAAGTGGACACCACACTAGCAGTAATAACAAACCAGACCAAGATGTTCACATAAAAGTGACTTCAAATTCCCCCATTTGAATTAAACGATCTTCAAGAAAAAGGCACAAGCCAAAGTCATATATGAAGCAAACACTTCACCTTTTTTGTAGTTAACTAGAGACAATTCACAAGAAACAAACTAAGATTAAAATTGCCAATGCATCTTGGGAGCTACACCGGCACCATGCAAGGACTACTAATCAGCACAAGTACAAAGGCATAAGCCTACTAGCATGTTTTAAGTGTATGGTATAAGGCATTAATTGTGATGGGGCACAGTGGAGCATATAGCAACACATGATCCAACCATTTGATCAAATGAAAAAAATTTGTGGCCTATCTAAGGGTAATTCCATTCAATATTTGCATGCAACATATACTTTCTAAATGAATTTTGTATTACACAAGGTCTATCTTCGCATGATCACATGATTCACATCAGCATATTGAAGCAGATGTACAACACAACACAAACCAATGTATGTATGCCTAGATGTAAGAGCACATAATCAGGTATAGGAGAAGACAGACAAACAGAAGAGTGATTAGCTGAAAGCTTACCGAAGTGGAGATAGTCTTCTTGCCATCAGTAGCACGAACAAGACATCTATACTCGATCGGTTCGCCAGCGGTATTCAATTTGTTCGTGCTTGCCTTGCATTTCATAGATGCTAGTATCCAAGATGCAAAGTTTAAACGATCACGAAAAAAAAATCAAATTTCATTGGCTAAAGCAGATTAATATATCAGCCACGGAGAAAAAGAAAAAGAGTAAAATTTACAGCGTTTTAGGGTGACCCAAACAGATCCCTTCTCTGTGCTCCGCTCGTACATGTTGGTAAGCTCATTGAGGAAAGGATCTGGCTGCAGTAGAACCTGAAACAGGAAAGAAACAGAAAAGATAACAGTGAGCATCAACCGCTTAAAAGCAAGACAAACGAAACATCTCAAGTGGAACATAATTGTTAATTACTTAATTCACTCTAATGAAAAAAACAAACAAAAGTTTAGAGAAAAGAGAGTGCAAATAATATTTGATCGCAAGAAAGGAAGAATCAGAAAGAAAATAACAAAAAATGAGAGTTCAAGAAAGAGCGCAAAATATTGCTTGCAAATAGCAAAAAAAAAATTCAGAGGAAAAAGTCAAAGAAGAAACAAAATCCACATGAATTGCTAAGCTATTCTACTGGATGGAAAAAGGGAAAAGGGATAGTCAAAGAATTTTATATGTTTTAGCATTCATATAACTCCCAAACAATCCTGGTTACGTTTGAAGAAAGAACCACCACCTACAAAGATTCACGTTCATGTTTGTTAACATGGTTATAAGCAAATCGGAACAAATATGTTTGAGCAACTCGTATGATTGAGCTCAGGTATGAAAGTTGTTTTCTAGTTCCACAATGCCAAGAACTATTGGAGCTGCTTTTATGACCCAGAGGGATCATCAATAGCAGTGTAGTCAAGGCGTCAAGGCGATGCCTAGGCGATTTGGTCTGCCTAGGTGAGGCGGTACCTAGGCGAAGCCTAGGCGAGGTCTAGGCGATAAAAATTAAATATATTAAATAAATATAAGTCATATATACACAAGTAATTTGTGATTTTATGCATAATAAAATTTAATTTCTAGAGATAGATATGGTCGAAATAATATTATTTGATAATAGGTATGATCCAGAGCGTATGGTAAACTACAAAACCATTATTGTTACATCAAATAGGAGTCACGCGTCAATCACAATGATTATATGTTGCAAATATTAATCACATATCAGCAAGAGCAACATAACCCTATCATAGCCATAAATTCAAACAAATAACATAAGCAAAAATATAACTATATTAGATAATCTATTGTTATTGGAACATTTCACAACCACGTATCCAAAAAAAAACAATTAAAATTACTCATCTAGATCACCTAACCATCTACATCATCATCACTCTTATATGAATAATCCTTATATGTCTTTCAACTTTTTCATCTTCAAACCCTGAGAACATGGACACAATATTTTTTTTTCTCATTAATGATGCATGGTGTTGGCTATCGATAAAGCAACATGGACCTATAAAACAAAACGACATTTAAGAAAACTCAATTTGAACCGACTATTTTAGAAAAAAAATACAAAACTAGGCTCATAGGCGGCTGCCTAGGCGGTCGCCTAGGCGCTAAGGCGATGGCCTAGGCGGCCGCCTAGACTCCACCGCTCGCCTAGTCAAGGCCTAGGTGGTCGGGGGTCCAAAACGCCTAGGCGACGCCTTGACTACACTGATCAATAGCTACTTAATTCTTCTTTGCACAAGAGTATTTACAAACATGCCATCCAACCGTTGGATAAAAGCCCGAGAGAGATCGGGAGAAACAGATAAACGGGATCCAAGTAAAAATCCAGGTAAAGGGTAGGAGTGCTCTGTATCAGATTGAGTTTTACTCAAATTTGAGTAAGGACTGCAACACTCAGTATCAGTTTGAGTTTTTACTCAGATTTTTACACTTCAAAAAGTTTCTCAAAAAAAAAAATAATTATAATCCGTGTAGTCTATTAAAATTCTATTTATTCTTGGGACCCTTGTTCTCCAAAGATTTCCTCTACGATTTTACCGTCCCCAAATTTCTTCTCTCTCTCTCTTTCTCTCTCTCAATTTTTTATGCGGTACAAACAAAAAATTATTTTTCCACGATCATCAACAAAGGGGATAAATCTGCAAGGAAAATCGCATGGATCGAACCGTGATAAACGAAAAATCATAATCATCAACGAAATGAGAGAGGAGAAGAGGTACTATGTTTTTTTTCTTTCAAAGTTCGTCTGATGGAAAGTGATCGGCTCTTGGATCGTTGCCCTCTTCAACAAGTCTCGCCCTAATGTATAAAGGAAAAGTCCTAATACCACCTTTGCTCCCCCCCCCCCCCGGTATCTATTGTAACCTGTTGTTTATCTGTATTATGAATGGACAGCTACGATGCGCTCGAGTCGCACACGCGGAGTGGATCGGGAGAGATTCTCCACCTAATCTTCCCGGCATCGAAACCTCTAAACCACTAGAGCAGTGGCATTGGCCACGGACAGTGTCGGCCATGTAGCCACCGACATTACCGTGCTCATGTCAATAGACTACGTAGGTGTGAGAATTCAAAACCGAGTCGGTTTCGGCCCGAGCAAGAAATAAATTGGTTTAAGTGGATTGTGTTCGACCAATCCCACCAATGTAAAAAAAATCACTAAATAACTGCACGTCATATTCAACTTGAAGGCTAATTCAAGTTCATTGACTGATTCTGTCTAATTCGACCGGATCAAGTCTGATTTGAGCTTGATTCGACCAGCTTGGGTCAGAATCAGTATGTTTCGGATTTGATTTCGGTCCATTTGGCTGAACCATAACCGAATCGGGTTCTGGGTTCTATCGATTTGAATTGGCCAAAATGGCTAACGGTTTAGAATGACCAAACTCTCAAACAATGGAAGTTTGGTCCCATAATTTTTTTAGTTATTTGCGAGAATTTAAGGCATTTCCCCAGTAGCATCTTTTCAAAAGAATTCCTTGTGGCCTAACAGGCCCTTATATTACACATTTGTTTACCAACTTAGGCCTGATATGTAAAGGTAACTCAAGCATATTACACATCCCAAGTTCTCAACCATCTCAATCAAATTATCGTCTTAGAACCACTTGCCCATATGAATCACTTGAATGACCCTACTTTTCTAACATAGTGATTTGAATGAGAATATTGGGACGAGTAATATATTTTGTTTGATATATGACAGCAATGCTCTTGGGGAACAACTTCGAAATCACTTCTCAAACGAACTTGCTAGGGAGAAGTGTATATCAATAACTATGGTAATACTGCCAGAGAACTAAAACAAAGACTTACGAATTGTATCAATTCAGTACTCTATGACCACTAAAGAAGTGAAAAACCATGTCCAACAACAACATAAGCAAAAGGTAATCATCATTTTAGCCTAAAATGAAGTCTTGAAGGACGTCAAACAAAAATTTTATTAGCACGGAATAACCAAAAAAGGAGGACTTCATCGTACAATTTTATGTCTATGCTGACTATGCACACAAAGAAGAGGAACAAATCAAGACAGTGCATACTAAATACAACAGTGAGCCAAATAGATCATGAAGGATAGATGACGCTGCATTCATTTCTTTTTTAACCTACCAAAAAGTGAAATTTACTAATGTAAGTTCAAGAAAGTGCAGAACAACTTAAACTTCAGATGCTCATCTTTTTATTACATAAAAATTATTAAGAAGTGAGAAAAACAATCCAAAGTTATAAATCTAGGGTTAGAAAAATAAAACAACAAAATTATTCATAAACATCTAACCATGTAGAAATCAGAACACGACAGAAGACAACCCTGCAAACTCTTGAAACTTCACACAATTTTCAGCACATAAACCCCCAAAAAAAATGAAATTCGGTCGTAGCTTTCGGTTTCATAAATGCAGGATAGTGGAATTGGCTTCACAAAATAGTAAATATAAAACCATTCGCATTGAAGTGCGCATTTCGACGGCATCCCAATAAATGGCAACATTTAAAAGGGTTCTCTAACACTCTAGAACAAAGATATAACATGAATGTGAGACTATGCAATCTTAGAGAAACTATTCATGGTCAAAATCTTAGGAAATGAGACCTTAAATCAATACAGCACTAATGCAACTGTCATATTAATAAAATAATGAAAGAAATTCTAAAATATGATTAAAGAAACCACCAAAAAACATTAAATTTTCCGTAGAAGGAAACAAAAATTAATGATACCCAGATAAGAGGGCAGGGTTTAAATATATAAAACTTGCAGCTTTAGCTATTAGAAACAGCAATCTATTTAGGATTCAAAACATGAACCCAAAACGAGGGCAATCTAATAAGCACCCATCCAAGAAGTTAACCATAAATCGAGCGGCAAACCCCTTTATGTTTACAAGTACTAACTCCTGAGGTCACAGCCCAAACTTCAAAGTGAGAATCATCAAAACCAGACAGGGGATCTAACGACGCAGGAGCCCACATATCTGCTGAATCTCCAAAACTAAAAAAAAAATTGGAGATGCTTGTGATGGGAATCATCAAGAAACAACAGTGCAATCAGGTCTAGAATCAGTGTCCGAGATCCTGAAGATAGAAACTATGGAAAATCCAGATCCGGAAGATACTGCGACTTTAATAGCCCAAGAGTTAAACCTACAAATCGATAATGAAGCATTCTTTGAAACGAGAATTGAAACGCTTACCATCTCTCCAGTGATTTGCCTTAACCCTTGGCCGCTACAGAAAGGAGAGAACAGGGGGGAGAGGATCCTGAAGGCAGCTCGCTCTCGCTTTTATAAAACCCTAGGTCTCGATTTTATAAAACTCCGTCGGATCCTATCCGGAAACCCTAGACGAAGCTCGCAAGCAATCTCATTCTTTTTGAGAAATTTTATTAATAACCCCAAAAATCTGTATCTGGCCTCCGTTTCCCACCCGTTTCCTAATAACTTACTCAAAAATATTTAAAATGTCGCTTATATCCTTATCTTATACCCCACGTCCAACTAAAACCTAAAACAGAACCTTTTGGGCATTGACTGCAATTGGACGGCTACGATGCGCTCGAGTCGCACATGCGGAGTGGATTGGGAGAGATTCTCCACCTAATCTTTCCGGCATCGAAACCTCTAAACCCCTAGAGCAGTGGCATCAGCTACCCACGGACAGTGTCGGCCATGTTGCCACCGATATTACCGTTCTCATGTCAACAGACTAGGTATGTTTTGACATTGGCATGGTATTATTAGCGCCTATGCTGTTGTGATTAATCCAACATCAGCAAGAGTCTAGGGGGTGGTGTCTTCGCATACCTTATAGTGGACCTCCCCTGAAGACTCAGGTTTTGGGGTGTGAGAGTATATATGAATGGTATCAGAGTTGGGCACTGCCCAGCCCCAAATTCAGGAAGGATCAGGTTTTGTCACTTCCACTTACTGTACGAGAAGAAGGGTCGTAAATGTCTATGCAACCCTTCGTTCCGCATGAGAGTTGGGCCTTCGGAGTATGTCTAGCCCTAGCCTCGTGTGAGTTGCACCCTCGTGGCGTCCCGCATGAGAGGGAGGGACGTCGGAGTTTGTCTAGCCCGAGCCTCGGTGATGAGGGGGATTGTTGGGATAGTCCCACATCAGCAAGAGGCTAGGCGATGGTGTCTTCATATACTCCCTAGTGGACATCTCCTTATGACCTGCATTTCGGGACGTTAGGGTATCCACATACCCCGCCGACACTGTCTACAGGGCAACCACTAACACTACTTTAAGGGCTTAGGGTTTCTGCAAGGAAAAGGTTGAAGGAGGAAGGTGGGATGGATTCGGAAAGGGATCGATGACAAAGGCAGAGGGGGATAGGGGCATCGATGGGGATCGTCTATGACTACTCAAGTTGTGGTCACTCGATTGTAGCATGGTCGTGCAGTTTGATTCTCTAGCCTAGGGCTTCGAGCTCTTCATAAGCTCTCTCTCTCTCTCTCTCTCTCTCTCTCTCTCTCTCTCTCTCTCTCTCTCTCTCTTCAGCTTTTGGATAAGCGTCTTTACCCTCAAGGGCCCTTGCTGCCCAAGCCTCAGTTTCCCCGAGTTGTTCATGTGTGCCCCAACTAGGCTCCACCAAGTTTGATTACTCGTCTTCGAGCGGCCAAGTATAGGACTACTCGAGCCAGAGTGTCGGATTACTCAGTGCCACATGTCGGGTTCTCATTGATGGCCAATTTAGGCTGGCTCTTATGTCTTTCAACGGCTTTTGTGTGATCCTTAGAGCATCTCCAGCTTACTCAAATTTTTACTCAAATCTGAATAAAAAATTGAATTAAAACTCAATCTGATCCAGAATGCTCCAATCCTTACTCAAATTTTAGTAGAACCCAATCTGATACAAGCACTCCATTCCTTTTATTCATATTTTTTACTCAAATCTGAGTAAAACTCAAAATTGGATGGAATGTTTGTAAATAGGAAGGCCCTGGAAAGTGACCGTTAGAATTTGGTATGAGATTTGAGTATCCTCCGATTTGATGAAAATTTTGAGTAAAACTCAGTTTAGTTTAAGTCTAAGTAAAGGGCTGGAGCTGTTTTTCAGGTGATTTTACTCGGATTCAAATATAAGTAACAATTTGAATAAGGGCTGGAGATGCCCTTAGTTACACAATTCATTCGAGTCATCTAGAAGATGAAATGACATTCTAGAATGGGGAGTCACGCTATGATGGTGTGGAGAATGCGAGCAAAGTTAGTAGCAAAGGGAGTTTATTAACAAACGGCGCCTTAGTGCGAGCTAGCCGCTTGGCTCCTTCCCTCGGCTTGCGATTTACTAATCAAACCCCAAGAACGAACAAAACATAAGACCTTTTCAGAAGCCGGAATTAAGACAGCATACTAGAAATACCTACCGATAGGGCTGGCAATTTTGGACCCGACACCAAATTAGCGGGTCTGGGTTTGGGTTAAATGGGTTCGGGTCGTAAAGGGGTTGATATGACTAACCCGTTTAATAAATGGGTTGGGTCAAGATTTAGGATCTAGACACGATAGACCCAAGAAGGCCCATTTAAAATTCAACGGATCGTGGCAGATCGGGTCGATTTAGGGTCTAGGCACAATTAGTTAAACGGGTTGGGTCCGGATCTAGGGGTTTTGGACACAACCCGAAACTAGACCCGACACGAACCCATTGCCACCCCTACCTACCAACAATAGAATGCTTAATTATAATGGAAATTATTTTATTTTCACCTTCTTGACTGAGAACAATTGACGACCCTTATAATAGAAGCATCACAATCAACCTCAAATTCTTTGTTGCGTAGTTTGTTCGAGCAATTATGATGCTGAACTCTTTGAGAAAAGAAACGATAGGAAGAGTTAAGACCAATGAAGGTTAAGGCTCATTGAGGAGTAAGCTAAATTGTAGATTTTTTTTATTTGAGAACACTTTGGCATCTCAACTAAGGAAGGTTAAGGTAGACTCTTACCAGTGTTGGTGATTGGCTCGATTTGCAGAAGACCCTGACTCCCCACTGCTCAGATTTTTTGCCCGGGTGCCCATATGGGTTAGCCCGTGTGAAATCTTCTCGCAGAACATTCCGAGATTAAAGATGGAATTTTTTGCTAGCCGTCCGTATTACCACAACCCTAGGAGAGAGAGAGAGAGAGAGAGAGAGAGAGAGAGAGAGAGAGAGAGAGAGAGAGAGAGAGAGAGAGAGAGAGAGAGAGAGTTTGGGTTTTGATAAATGACGGACAATTCTTATTGGGACAATACCATGAATATATAGGCACATACAATATACATTAACGCCCCCCCTCAAACTCACAGTGGATCAAGTACTGAGAGAGAGAGAGAGAGAGAGAGAGAGAGAGAGAGAGAGAGAGAGGCACCACAAGCATGAGAGCGATTTTATGTAAAAAAACCTTAATCGGGAAAACAATGGACGACAATAATAAAAATCCACTAGAAACAGAGTACCAAAAGAGGGAATAAACGATTGCTCGCCATCAACGAATAACATCATATTTGCCTTATGGTTTCTCCTCCTCTAAAAGAAACTCACTGAAATTGCAATGACGGGGTATCTCTCAATCACTTTGGTGGGAGGTTGATTGTGAGGCAACGTGTGTCCCAGTGGTTGCATGATACATTTGTCCATCCATGTACCTATAGGAGGTCTGATACTCATTAAATAGACCGTTTTATCGCAATACTAGGTTTAGTTATGGATTCCAACAACAATGATCTCACACGAACGATGAAGTGCAATCCATGGAACGATAGACTCTTGGTCTATGGTGATCACGCAATGGTTGCAAGCAAGAGTAAGGAATGTCGAGAGCCGGCCTAAGTTTGAGGAGCTACATGAAGCCCAAGATGAAACCTAATTGGACCAAGAAGTAGGAGCAAAGAGGTAGAAGGGACTGCAGTCCTAAAGCTTGGAGTAGATCGAAGACACAAATGCTGGATATCAGGATTGGCGAAGCAATCTTGTGCACGACATAGATCATGCAAAATGATCGAATTCGATAAATCATTTGAATGCGTTTTGAAATCGTACTCATCGCTAGGTTTTGAAAGTATAGGCCCATATTCAATACATTAGTCTGAAGCTACTCATCATAAGATACAGAAAATATATAAGTTTGTTATACCTTGGGGGAGAGTGTATTTGGAGTGAGACTTTGCCACTTTGTCTTCATATGTGAGCATGGGCAACTAAGCGAACACTCTAACTCTACCTCCAGACTCAAAAATGATAAATTATAAACACTGGATATGATAATAAAGTTTTGACTGAAAAACTCAATGACAAACTGAGAGATCGATCATGCACCTTGCTAAAGGTACGTGATTGTGTTTATTA
This sequence comes from Chamaelirium japonicum, assembly GCA_947650365.1. Lineage (NCBI taxonomy): Eukaryota > Viridiplantae > Streptophyta > Magnoliopsida > Liliales > Melanthiaceae > Chamaelirium > Chamaelirium japonicum. Next base: position 26,208,155 of record OX393551.1, on the reverse strand, counting down.
ATCGTTTGCCGTGTAAAGTTTTTTGCTAACACTCAATGTAATTTGAGTGTGAAGTCCTCTAGCATGATGTAGAGCATAAAAAGTAGAGAGTATATATAGCGATATGATGAAATTCATCCAAAGCCTATATCTCCGTGCGATAATACGCAGCCTTGAATCCACTAACTCTAAAATGTAAAGTGACTCGGCCCTCGACAGATCGAGTGTCACTTAAACAATCAATCAAAGAATAAAAGAGAGACAAAGGGGGGCGAAAAAGATTAGTTCTTCGTTTGAGCTATGCAACTCTAGAAACTGAAGATATATATATATATATATATATATATATATATATATATATATATATATATATATATATATATATATATATATATATATATATATATATATATATATATATATATATATATATATATAAAAAATAGAATTTTCGATATCGAATAAGAATTTGATCTAGAATATATGTTGGCCCTTCTATTTATAGAGGTTCTGAGAGTGATCAAGCCCTGGGGTGGTTTTCTAGCTATAGGCGAGTCACCAGGTCACGGGCCGTCGTCATGGGCCCCAGGTAAGACTGGTGGGTCCGGTAGGTGTCGTCATAGGCCCCAGGCAGGGCTGGGCCCCCCCGTAGGTGTCGCCATAGGCCCCAAGCAGGGTTAGGGGGTCCCACTAGTGTCAATGTGGGCCCGAGGACGGGTTGGGGGCATCATAGGTGTTGTCATGGGCCCCAGACAGAGTTGGGGTCCCACTAGTGTCGTCATGAGCCTCATTCAAGGTTGGGGGTCCGTAGGTGTCGTCGTGGGCCCCAAATAGGACTGGAGGGTCCCACTATAGTGATTTAACTAAAATTTGCACCTACAGTAACAACAAGCGATGTACTGACCACTATGGTCCTCTTCAAAAGATATATATTAGTCATTCAGTTGTATTACAATTTACATATATAAATTGTTATACCACAGCTACGGTCATCTTGATATATATTAGTCATTCAGCTGTAAAATCCACCGGCAAGGTCATCTTGATTCGGGCTTTTTTTTGTAGGAACTACGGGGGTTCTATTTATGGCACTTCAGTCCAACAAAATCGAATTGCAATACAATTATCAATTGTCTCTTCTATGATGACACTAGAATAATTAAAAGGTATCGTGACCTTGTGAATGTCGATTCTCTAATTAATTTGAGGAACATCACCATCATTGTCAACTCATGTTCAAGTTTCTGAACCCTGTGATTGGGAATAGGGGTGGCAATTAATTGGGTTTATCGGGTTACCTGACTTGAGCTGACCCTATTGGGACGGGCTTGGGATGCTCAAAAACGGGTTTTGAGAGGGTTTGGGATTTAAATTTAAAACCCGATCAGGTTCGGATCGGGTTCAAGTTTTACTCCAACCTGTCTTGACACGACCCAGTTATATAACGTGTATGAATAACTCCGCACGAGTACGCAGTATTAAGTTTGTAAAGCATTTATGTTTTAAATTGTTAATGATTCTTCAATTATTCATGAATTAGTATTTACTGAATGATTTTTCCTAGAACATGCATAATCACAATATATATCGAATTCTAAATCATTCTCCAATTATTTATGAATTTGTATAGGTTGTTTTGTAAAGACGACCCACGAAGCATTAACGGGGCGGGATGGGCATGGGTCTTTTCAGTGCTAATTGGGATGGGTTAGAAAATTGTTCCCAAAATCTGACACGGGTTTGGGACGGATATGTGGTGGGATAAAATATAATGGGACAGATTCGGTTTATGCCCGACCCATTTGCCATCCCTAATTGAGAGTCACCAAAGAGAGTACGTATGCATATATTGCTCTTTATATAAGCTGGTCCATCCAACTGCACCCATAGTTGGCACCCGGAATTTCTTCACCCTCATCCCATTTAGTTTTTGGATATGTAATGGCACCCCTAATAGCCCCAAAATATCGTCGTTTCTAACCTTTAGCCAACCCTTCCCCCGCCGTCACTGTCGCTCCACTATCGCCGCCTCTCTCCTCGTCTGAACCCTAGTCCATCCCATCGCCACAGGCCTCTTTCCTCCTCCTCCTCGTCCAAATCCTTACCCATTCTACCATTGCGTCTTTCTTCCTCCGCTGCCCTTCTTCTTCGATCTTCTTCCTTCCTCCTCTTTCCCGTCTGAACCCTAACCCATCCTAAAGCATTAAGGAGGAGGGAAGGGAAGGTTGCATCGGTACCGCAAAGCCTTGGTCGGCTAGAGGTTAGGGATGGACCAGGGTAGTTTAGGGTTTAGAAAAAACTTAAAAGTTTTAGGATGCAACATTAGACAGCTTAACCGGTATTGATATTCCCAGCCGTCCATGGTCTTAGTGTTATTTCTTGCTCGTTCGAGTGAAAAATACTTCCGTTAAAATGTGGAATAAAA